>JAZHYW010051443.1:0-37313 GCA_037355805.1 Ixodes ricinus
AAAAAAGAAAACAGGAATAAGAAGTGGCCTAACAGTGGCCACACAAGAAAACATGTCGCTGGTTAGGCATTATATATGGATGACACGGCATTTCTAAAAAGATCGGAGTCACTGATGTACACAATATGATCCGGCAGATTATTCCACTCTATTATGGAAAGAGGAAGAAATGAGTGGTTGAAGCTGACGGTGGAACCAGGGATGCGACGTACACTAAGGAGGTTAAAAAGGCGTCGGGATGAACGATGGGGATCTAATAGCAGTGACTGTCTGAGTTGAGGGTGGTGATAGAAGATCTTATGGAAGAGACAGATGCGTGAAATTCTGCGGCGAGTAATGAGGGTGACAAGAGATAGAGCAGCCTTCATGGCTGATACACTGGCAGAACGTTCATAATTAGATAGGATGAATCGGGCGGCACGATTTTGAATAGATTCTAAGGTGTTAGTGAGGTAGAGTTGATGAGGAGACCAAATAGAAGCAGCATATTCAATCTTCGGGCGGACAAATGTCTCGTAGGCCAGCTGTCGTAGGGCAGGAGGGGCAGAGTGCAGGCATCGTCTGATATAGCCAAGGGTTCTAGAAGCTTCAGCATATATAGTGTTAATGTGTAGAGACCATGACATATTAGGAGAAAAATGAACACCAAGATATTTGTATGATTTTACACACTCGATTTGTTCAGTGCCTAGAGAATACTGAAAGAGAGATGGGGAGTTCTTGCGGGAGAAGCAGACAAATTTACACTTAGAGTGGTTTAGTAACATAAGCCATTGATCACACCATTTGGTTATGCTTTCGAGGTCATTCTGAAGGAGGAGATGATCGTCAGTACAGTTTATTTGGCAATATATTACACAATCGTCGGCGAATAGACGTATATTAGAGGTGATTGAATTTGGAAGGTCGTTAATAAAGATCAAGAAAAGGAGGGGAGCTAGTACACTGCCTTCAGGGACACCTGACAAGACACTGGTAAGGTTAGATTCTAACGAGTTTACAACCGTGTATTGGACTTTGAATGAAAGAAAGCTGCGAATCCAAGACACAATTAAAGGATCAATATTGAGACAGGAAAGTTTTGAAAGGAGTCGGAGGTGAGGAACACGATCAAAAGCTTTTGAGAAATCTAGAAAGATGCTGTCCGTTCGGGAATGTAGATCAAGTTTAGCGTGCAGATCGTGAGAAAATTCAAACAGTTGGGTGTCACAGGAATAGCCCTTGCGAAAACCGTGCTGCTTTGGAAAGAAGAAGTTATTAGTTAAGTGATTCATAATGTTCGAATGGATGATGTGCTCTAGAAGTTTTGATGCAATACACGTTAGCAATATTGAACGATAGTTACTGTGATGGGATCGATCGACGCTTTTGTAAATAGGAATGACCCGACCAATCATCCAATCTGTCGGAATGCAGCCGTTAGACCGTGACTGGTTAAATATTAGCTGAAGAAATGAACTGGAAATACATTTTGTATTTTTCAGTATCTTTGAGCAGATAGTAGCAGGGCCAGGGGCGGAAGAAATCTTCAGCTTATCTATAAGCTTCGAAATACCAGCTGTAGTGACAGTGATTGGTGGCATGCGAGGAATTTGAAGGGGAGCGAAGGAAGGGATGTTATCTGATGACTCAGTTGTGAAGACAGAAAAAATAATGTTCCCGATTCACGCCTCGTAATTTGTCCTTCGGCGTCCTTCTCGGCTACTGCCGTGCTCGCATCGCCTGAGGAACGATAATATTGTCGCAGGGGCTCGTCATGCCCAGCCCTAATTAGGATGTCGGTGACTGTAACTTAGAAAAGTTGTCCTTCGAGAAAGTACTTTCCCCGTGGTAAAGAGAAAAACGCATTCCTCAAATTTGTCTAGCACGGCACTACACTCTAAGAAAAAAGTTGGCCTCAAGGAACTAATGGCAGCATTTGGTCCTCTGAACTCCCAGTTGCTCCCTGAAAGGACCATCTGGTTCAAGCTAGGTACCGTGCGCAAAAGCTGGGGACTAACTGCGCTCGACTGGGACTAACCGATAGGCGTGCGCGAGCAAAAGCATCCATTAGTCCCCCTCAGACCGGGTGCATCTGTATGGTTTAGTCCCCGAAGGCAAACGGAATGTTCACCAGGAGGAGGGATGCTATTTTGCTTATCTTAGGGATCGGCGAGACTCAGCCCAGCAGGGCTGAAAGTGTTGACAAAACTCGGACGAAACTGGCAAATTTGTTTAGTGTGCCACGAACGTTAAGACATTACATGGTATAGAGCTTCACGCGTTGTGTGAATGCAAGTGAACGAATGTGTTGACTCGACTTCACCCAACTATCTCGTCAAAAAAGATCTGTTGACATCTCACAAATCCCATTTACGTAATTTGCCTTCGCGCAAAAAACGAGCATTTATCCAAACGCAACACCTCCAAATACTAACATTCTTTTTCTTCTCTTAAATGAAACCTAACGGTTTGTAGAAGCCGCACTTTTAACACCGGAGTCTCGCAGTCAGAATAAATGATCACTTGAGTCGCTAAAACTGAGTGACTAAGAACAAGTCGAGGCTCGTCTCTGCGTCGCCCCGTGACCAACCTTTCTGGGTAGCCCAATGTCGAACGAAAAATCCGCAACGACACACTTGATGCACGGCATGTTCCACTCAAAAAGCACATTCGGGGGCAGTATCCAGACGCCTTCATGCCATCGTCGTCGCTGTTTCCGATAACATTCCAGATGAACAACGAAGAACGAACCGCGCCCGGAACGTCACACATGGCAGCAACCTACTAATACAAAACATGTACCCATATCTACGTTCTGCCGAGCCCACGGTCATGCCTAGTTGCTATTTGGAAATGGCTGCTCTTATGTACATGTGGTGACATTGAATCCAATCCGGGACCCCTCACTAAGGCGCAAAGCGAAGAACTTTTGTTAAGTATTCACATGATTGTACAAAAACTTGATACCGGACAAACTGCTCTGATGGACCAAGTAAAAGTACTCGGAGAAAAGCAGACGCAAACGGACATACTCCTTACTAGTCTGTCCTCCCGAGTCACAAACCTCGAAGCTGAGCTCGCTTCATTGAAGTTAAATCCTGCGCCGGTTTGTGCTGAGGGTGCTGGAACCAGTGTCTCTGAATCTCAGCTGAGGCAGCTAGAAGCACGCTGCGACGACGCAGAAAGTCGCTCGCGCAGGTGTAACTTGCTGTTTTATGGTCTTCCTGACAAGGCAACGGAAACCTGGGCCGAATCGGAGCAGCTCGTCCGCTCTGTGTGCGCCGAAAAACTTGGTATTGAGTTGGATGGTCTTGATATAGACAGAGCACATCGCCTTGGTTCCTTCAGCCCCGAAAAACAACGACCAATCATTGCAAAGTTTTGTTTCTTCAAAAAAATGCAAACCATTCTTTCGGCCGGTTTCAAACTAAAGGGCACTACTACATCGATTGGCGAAGACTTTCCGGCAAACGTACGTGTTGCCAGAAGGGCACTGCTTGCATTTGTGAAACCAAAAAAGTGTCGTTTTAGGCTGCGATTTGATAAGCTATACACGGATGAAAATTGTTTCGTTTATGATTATAATAACCAATGTGTCATTCCCCGGAGCGTATAGCAACCCAAGAACAAAAAGCAGGCCATTTCTGCTCCTTCTGCTTCGTCAATAAAGCGATCTGATGAATCATTCTGCTCTTACTCGGTTTTGTTTACTAATATAAGGAGCTTGCTTCCTAAACGTGACAATCTGTACTCTCTTATCAACTCAATGCAAGCCGATTTCGTTCTTCTAACCGAAACTTGGCTGACCCCCGAAGTTCATGACTTTGAAATATTTCCTTCCAACATGAATTATGCAACATACAGATGCGATAGGATTAACAGAAGGGGCGGGGGAGTACTGATAGCGATAAACAACCGCTTTTCGTCATCGTTAGTGGTTACAGCGACTGGCTTGGAGATGGTTTGGATTCATATTTCATCACCTTCAACACAGATACTGCTTGGCCTTTGTTACAGACCACCAGACATGAGTAGAGACTTTGTTCCTTTATTACACGAGTGTCTTAACAACTTATTTTCAAAATTTCCCAAAGCAACTCCTGTACTTCTCGGTGATTTTAACTATCCCGCCATTAATTGGGACACCTTATCTACCAGCAATAATGAATCTAAACAATTTATGGATATGTGTTTAGATTTCAACCTCAAACAGCTCATTAATCAACCAACAAGAATCACTGCTCAGAGCAGCAACATACTGGACCTCTGTCTTTCTACAGATCCCAGTATTATTAATAACCTTTCATTACTTCCTGGGCTCAGTGACCACCTCATAGCACATTTTAATTTTTCCTTTCTTATTAAACGCAAATGTCTTCATCAGAAACAAATTAGAGATTATAATAAAGCTGACTACGCTTCAATTAACACAGAATTAGAAATATTTTATGAACAGTTTTGTGAAACATTTTGCTTGCGCACAGTAGAACAAAACTGGATCCAATTTAAAAACAAGTTATCTTTTTTAGCCCGGAAATATGTACCCCTGGTTAATATTAAAACCGACGGACACAACCCATGGTTTACAAAGGCAATAAAGAGAATAGGCAACAAAAAGAAGAGGTTATTTAAGAGAGTTAAGCTATCACCCGCCAATAAGGAGGCACGGAATAAATATGAAGAATGTGAAAAATTATACAGACAAGAAATTGCAAAAGCCAAATCGAAATTTTATGAAAAAGACCTATTAAAAGTATTGTCCGATAATCCCAAACAGTTCTGGAATATGATCAATCCTAAACCTCTCACCCCTCTCGCTTTCACTAACATCGAAGGACTGGCTTTAACTGACAAACAGTGTGCTGATTGCTTAAATAAATATTTTTGTTCTGTTTTTACCAACGAAAACCTTAATACTGTTCCGGAGCTTCATATTCCTAATCACCCACAAATGGAAGCGATTACTATCAACCCTTTCGGTGTCTTAAAAACCATCGAAAATCAGAAACTTACCTCAAGTACAGGGGATGACCTCATCAATTCCAAGATTCTATTCAACACTAAACAGATATCATCTCTCTTCCTGTCTGACATTTTCCGTGAATCCCTTGCTTCTGGCTACGTTCCCCTTGACTGGAAAATCTCCCGAGTCATCCCTATACATAAATCCGGAGACCGAAATTCACCTCTTAATTATCGTCCCATATCGCTCATTAGTATCCCATCCAAAATTATTGAACACATCATATTTTCAAATGTCATAAAATTTATTGAGTCAAATAACCTTCTCAACGTTAATCAACATGGATTTAGGAAAGGACTATCATGTGAAACGCAACTCCTAGAATTCGTACATAACATTCACTCTAACCTTGAACATAGAAAACAAGTCGACGCCATCTTCCTTGACTTTGCAAAAGCTTTTGATAGGGTACCTCATAGTCGTCTTTTAACAAAACTTCAGAATTTCAAAATTGATCCCCTTATCATCGCCTGGATATCAGAATTTCTTTCTCGTCGCTCCCAATACACCGTCGCAAATAACTCAGAGTCATCTCGATCTAACGTAACATCGGGCGTCCCTCAAGGTAGCGTACTCGGGCCACTCCTTTTTCTAATCTACATTAATGATCTCCCTCTCTGTGTCTCTTCCACCATCCGCCTTTTTGCCGATGACTGCGTAATTTATCGCACAATCACGAATACTGACGATCATTTATCCCTGCAAACCGACTTATCATCCATTGCTCATTGGTGTGACACGTGGCAGATGTCCCTGAACTTAGATAAATGCAAAGTGCTAACCTTTTCTCGTATTTTATCACTATCCTCTTACACTTACAATATTAACGACACAGTACTCAGTAGTACTTCATCCTACAAATATCTTGGTCTTCATATAACAAGCGATTTAACATGGGTCACTCATATTAATCATATAATCGCTAAGGCAAATAGCACACTGGGTTTTCTACGAAGGAACTTAAGACTCGCCCCCCCCCCTAAAGTGAAACAGATCGCGTACCTAAATTTAGTCCGCCCAAAGCTAGAGTACGCTACATCCGTATGGTCCCCGTGGCAAACCTACCTTAAACGAGAACTAGAAAGTGTGCAAAACAGAAGTCTGAGATTTATTTTTTCTGATTATTCTTTTAACACTAGTGTTTCTGGTTTGCGAAAGCGAGCGAATCTTCCTGAGCTCGCTTTAAGTGCCTAATAAACGGTGCTGGGACCACGACCGGTTCGGACAGACGTCCCAGTGTCCAAGCCATCGTCGACGCAAGTGCACTCTTCGGAATTTGGCCTTATCGTGGATTCTACCGCCTAGGAACTTCGACTTCAGTCATCCTTAAACGCGATGTGGATCTACGAGGCAATAAAAGCTACGTTTAACCTGAACTGCACAATTTCGTTTCGGAGATTTGTGGCTCGGGACCAAGTGTAAAGGATAAAAGTTTAGTCCCAGAAGTCTAAATCCAAGGGCGTAACGTTGTAGACCCAAGGGTCCAAGTGCAAGGGACTTAACAGTTGGTCCTCGGGGTTCATTTGAAACGGTGTAACAGTTAGTCCCCGGGGTCCAAGCGCAAGGAGCCTAACAGTTCGTCCTCAAGGTTCAATTGAAACAGTGTAACAGTTGGTCCCAAAGGACCAAATGCAAGGCCTAACCGCTGGTCCTTGGGGTGCAACTGAATTGGTGTAACGGTTAGTCCCAACGGTGCTAGTGCGAAGGACTAACGGACGGGGCGCAACAGTTGCTCCCGTTACCGTTGCTCCCCTAGGGGACTAACGATGGTGGCAGCGCATTTGGTCCCCCGCGGGACTAGTCGCGCTCCCTCTTAGAGCGCAGCTCTTAGGCGCCCGTTTCCGGCTTAAGCGGCGTCGCCGTCGCCGTCGGCGTAACTGCACGGTGCGTGATGGGTAAATTTCCCGCTAAATTTAGCGGAAAATTTTCTCCGCTAAATCTAGCGGAAAATTTTCCCACAATTGGCGGAAAATTTTCCCCGTTAAATCTAGCAGAAAATTTTCCCCGCTAGATTTAGCGGAAAATTTTCCCTGCTAAATCTAGCTGAAAACTTTCCCCGCTAAATTTAGTGGGGAAAATCCCCCCCTCCTCGAGGTCACGTGACCCCCAGGCCACGTGACCCCCCTCCCCCCGTGCCTTCCCCTCCTCCTCAAGAGCTGCGCTCTAATTCGGCGTTACAGGGAGTTGTAAACGGCTTTCATTTTTTCTTAGAGTGTACTCTGTAAACAAATGAAAATATACGTAATCTGCGATGGTACAACATAATTGTTTCTTTTCTCTAATTCCTAGGGCTTCTGACGTACATATAGTCTTGAGAAGATACTGTGAACCTAAAGAGGTAAGTTACGACTGTCCCGCATTTGGTCGTTTTTTGTTTGGAACATCGTATCAAAATATTGGTGTGCGACTAAGACGACTGCTGACCTTTCTAAGGAATAGGGGAGCGGGTTTCAATGGAGATAGACCGTTAGGAAGGTAGAAAGGAATTCTAGAAAATGGAAGCCACGATGGTCTTCAACGTCAACATAATATCATTGTTTTGTAGCTGGACTAGATTTTCCTTTCAATAAATACTACGGGCATGTTTCATAACTCTTAAGAGGGATAACTAGATTCATTAGAAGTATAACGAATATATACAGGGTGTTTCGGAGAACTCAGGCCAAATCGCTACTGCGAAAACTACTCATCGCAACGAAAAAGGCTTGTGTCGTTTCGGTCCTGGGCCAGAGGCCCATTTAGGAAAAATGGTTAAAGTCCGGGATATTTAAGTTGTTAATTGTTTTTGCGTAATTGACTTTTTTAATATTGTGTTTAAGGGCATGGTTTCAATTAGAAAATTGCTCGGCATCATCGAAAAATACTAAATCAACAAATTGCAAAACGATAGAAGTCACGCGAAGCATTTTACGGCTTTCTGAAAAACCGCACAAATTCGACGGGTTTTTAAGTTTCGGTTTGCTATCGGAGCGCATCTCGGCCCCGGCGGCACCGCGCCCCGTGGAGCGATAGTGCAACCAACCTCTTCTGCGCTGTCATCGTGCGACGCAGCAGAGGCTTGTTGCACTATCTCTCCACGGGGCGCAGTGCCGCCGGAGCCGAGATGCGCTCCGATAGCAAAGGAACCGAAACTTAAAAACCCGTCGAATTTCTGCGGTTTTTCAGAAAGCCGTAAAATGCTTCGCGTGCCTCTATCGTTCTGCAATTTGTTGATTTAGTGTTTTTGATGATGCTGAGCAATTTTCAGATTAAAACCATGCCCTTAAACAAAAATTTAAAAAGTTAATTACACAAAAAATTTAACAACTTAATTATCCCGGACATTATTAATTTTCCTATGTAGGCCCCTGGCCCAGGACGAAAACGACACAAGCATTTTTTTTCGTTGCGATGAGTAGTTGTCGCTGTAGCGATTTGGCCTGAGTTCTCTGAAACACCCTGTATATATATTATTATTCGGAAAAAGGATAATAGTAATGCAATATTTTAATATTAAACACTGCAGAAGCTTGTTATAGATGATAGTCTTCCTGCTCTCGCGAAACGGTTCCGGCATTGCCTGCGGTAGGGGGCTGACAACTAGAAGTCTCACTCTCGTGTGTTACAGATAATTAGGATCGGCATATCCGAATGGCATAAAGTTTGGAGTAAGATCATTTTCGATCTGGGTCAGGCAGCTGACTATTCGTAACAGCAAAAATGTTGAAAACAGTGTGGGCAACGGCAGGAATTACCCGGCCTTCAAACCCAGAGATTTTAGTTATCGGAAATTAGGCAGTCAGCAGGCGTGTGCCATCGGGTATCAAAGCCGTCGACCAGCCGCCGAAAAATACATTGAGTGTTATTATCAGGAAGGCATAAGGAGCTCTTTGTCTGTAAAAAAATAGAACAGAAGAAATGGGGGAGGGCATTGTTAATTGTGTGGCCGGAGAAAGATGAAAATCAATAACGATTCGGATCCGGCTGTAGTGAGCGTTATGTTCAACATCATTCTCGTTCATGTAGCAATATTTTGGTTGACCGATGCCGTCGATCATGGACGAGTAGTCGTGGAGTTTGATGTTTGCAGTAGCTGACTGAATCAAAACAGATTTCTGGTGCCTGCACATAAAATTTTATTTGACATAATTTACTGCTAAGATTCGAAGTGTATTGTGAGCGTTGCCTCTGGGTAGGTGATATTATCTGGAATTAACATCGATTCGAACTAGCAGCCAAAATTAACTATATTTTTCCCAGCTCATCAGCAGCTTTGTATATCTTGGAGCAACCATTTAATTCGAAGTCTCTTAAAGTTGGCTTTAGTTTAAATATTATTGCTTACTTAATAATATAGATTTTTTGTTTTCAGAGCGCCACTCTTAGGCGCGCGTGTCCGCAGGTTTCGCAGGCGTCAGCAGTTGGCGTCGTAGTAACCATATCCGCTAAATTTAGCGGGAAAAATGACGTCACATGACCTGGTGTCACGTCACCTGTGCACAAATTAACTTTCTCCGCTACATCTAGCGGGAAATTTGACGTGACGTGACCTCAACAGCAATTCTATTCCCCTGTAAATTTAGCGGGAAAATTGACGTCACGTGAGCTTAACACCAATTCTAGTTTCCCCACTAAATTTGGCGGGAAAAATCACGTCACATTACTTGGTGTACGTAATCGAAGATAGGCACCAAAAATACAAGGACAAGAAGAGACGTAAACACTGGCGTACTCGCAACTAACATTTTTGAAAAAACGAATCCCTTATATAGCCGTAAAAAAACCTTCGTCACGACTAGGCACGGTGTAGATCCGTTTTTAGCAAATCAAATTCTTTTGTCGATAAGGTTATAGACGTGTCACTCATGCACACCTTGCCTTTTTCTTTGATTTCGAAAGCCTCCTGGAGCTCCCTGGATATCCCATCTGGGTATCTGGCCAGAAATTTGGTATGTTTAAACGACGGGTAGCAATGGTAGGGGCTGCCGTAGGTTGCCAGATGTCCAGATGGGGTTGGTCGTGTGGCCGCGTCATGTTCACGTGCGTGATCGTTGAAGCATGGGCCAGTTTGACCAATGTATACTGACCCGCATGACATTGGAATTTCGTCATGCGGGTCAGTATTTCTTCATGCGGGTCAGCACACATCGGTCAGACTGGCCGATACTTCAACAATCGCGCACGTGAACATGACGCGGCCACACGATCAACCCCATCTGGACATCTAGCAACGCACTGCAGCTACCCGTCATTTAAAGATACCAAATTTCTGGCCAGACACCCAGATAAAATATCCAGGAAGCTCCACGAGGCTTTTGAAATCAAAGCAAAAGGCAAGATGTGCACAAGTGACACGTCTATAACCTTATCGAGAAAATAATTTGATTTTCTATAAGCGAGTCTACACCGTGCCTAGTCGTGACGAAGCGTTTTTCCACGGCTGTATAAGGGACCCGTTTTTTGTTTTGTTTTGCAATAAATTTTATACTTCGTTTCACCTTAGGTCCGAGCGCGGATTTTGTTATGAGCCGAAGGGCCAATCAAACAGCGTAAGAAGCGCAACATCATGGCGTGCTCTCTGCGCTTGATGGGACTAGCCGGCGGAGGGGCACGCACAGAGAGACGGCGAATACCGGCTGGTCCTATCAACCTCAGAGAGCACGCCATGACGTTGCGCTTTTTGCGCTGTTTGATTGGTCCTTCGGCTCATAACATAATCCGCGCTCGGACCTAAGGTGAAACGAAGTACAGTTGCGAGTGCGCCAGTGTATACGTCTCTTCATGTCCTTGTCTTTTTTCCGCGCCTATCTTCGATCATCAACCACCGGGCCCTAATTGCCATCTTAATACTTGGATTCACTTCACCCATAAACAAATTCAGTTTCTCCGCTAGATTTAGCGGTAAAATTGACGCCACGTGACCTCAACGGCCATTCGATTCCCTGTTAAATAGCAAGAAAATTGTCGTCAGGTGTTCTCAACACAAATTCAATTCCCCGCTAAATTTAGCGGAGAATTAAATTGTTGTTGAGGTCACGTGCTCCATTTTTCAGCTAAATTTGCCGGGGAAACTGTGGGAGGAGGGGAGCGTATTAAGAAGGAAGAGGGGATGGTATGGAGGAGGAGGATGGGAGGGTAAACGGTGGGAGGAGGGGAGGGTACGAAGGAGGAGGAGGAGGAGGACGTTGCAGAGGAGGAGGAAAGGAAGAGGAGGAAGAAGGGAGGGAGGGAAGTGGAGGAGGATAGAAGGCGGAGGAGGGAAAGAGAGGAGGAGAAAAGAGGAGGAGGAGGAAAGGAGGGAGTGGACAGGAGTAGGAGAAGATTAGGTAGACGAAAGGACGGGAAGACAAGGAGCAGAGAAGGAGGGGAGGAGGACGGGTGGAGAAGAGGGAGGAGGCGAGGAGGAGAGGGAACGAAGGAGGAGGAGGGGAATACCCTCCCCTCCTTCTCCTTAAGAGCTGCGGTCTAATTTCGCGTTACAGTGATTTTAAACGACTTTATTTTTTTAACTACGGCACCTTTTCCTCAATTCCAAATGTTCCCATGGTTATTTTCTTTAAACAAATTCGAATTCTTTTATGGAAACGGTGAGATTAGCACACAAACGCTGGACCATTTTTTCACACTCATCCTAGGGAAGTGATCGCTTCTTGTCTGTTGCTAAGCTTGACCGGCGCGGAATAATCGCTGCAAAATATAGCATAGCCAATAGGTCTTCCAAGATCTAACTGACATCTAAGCTGTAACCCGTGTGCAAATGTAGTTACTCTCCACCTGTCCATACAAATTCAGTAGACACTTCAAAGTCGCGGGGCTCCAATACGACGATAGATGGATTCCAGTGGCAGCACCCTTTACAAAGGGCGTTGTGCCTAGCCTAGAAATCAAAAATATAATTTATACTTCCCGTAAAATTTCTCATTTTCTGTGTTTTCGTAACTATCACGAGGCGGTGTGGGATAGCGCCAAAATCACCCTTAAAGAATCGGGCGAAAAAAAAATTCCCCCTGGCCGAATTTCTTTTGCACAACCCAAACAACCTACCCGCTGGAAGACGGGGTTCGGGCCTTGGGCCGGAGCCACGCTGGACGAGGGGGGGGGGGAGCCGAGGGGGAGGGGGAGAAAATCTCTGTTGTTTTCTGTCCCACCTCTTTCCAGCCGTGATAGTTATCCATGTGTCCTTCAATTTTTTCTAGATATTTATCGCCCGTCTTCTAATCCCCTCTCTGCTATTGCAATGCCGGTTTTTAACATTCCTTCGTTCTCATCTGCAAGCTCCAGCGCTCCGGCGAAATTCGTCGCCCAAGCCACAAAGGGGAGGGGAGGGAGTAAGCTCTATTCATTTAAACACCACGTGCTCTTATGTCTAGTCTGCCCCTTAGCCTACGATGTACCGCCTATCCATTTCCTCAATCTCTACACTTTATGTCCCAGTTCTCAATACTGCAGTTCTAGCCTGAAAAAACAACGAAATGCCTTGTGAATTATTACACCCATGATCCTACCTTCTTTTCTGTTTTCGTCCCCTATAGAAAATTAAAACCAATTTTCTCTGCCTTCTTTCTTTACACGGTTTCCTCTCGGCCCCCTTCACTTCCTTTTCTAACCAGGTAGTCAGCTCTGCCTCGGCACTTGACTCTTTGTATAATATTTCATCTTTCGCGTTTGGTTTTTCCATTTAGAGTTCAGACTCCTCATATATAGATGCTTATATACATTGCTCGCTGTAGCGCGTTCGTTGCTGAGGACGAAAGAGATGGTACGACCGACTCTGAGCTCAGATAAAAATGTTCTATTTAAACCACGTGCCGCTGGGCTCACGCCAAAAAGTAGAGTCGTCGGCTATGTTGGTGGTGACACTGGACGAAGTGGCTGCTGCAGGTGGCTCCGCCCCGCCCCTCCCCCCCCCCCTTGAAACGTCACCTGCGCAGGCCTGCAGCCGGCTTCAGGGGAAGGAGCGATTCTGTGAGCAGTAGCCGATTAGGCTCCTGAATAGTGCTGTTGCAGTTGGCGTGTGCTGCGAGCTTAATGACGCGGCAAAGAGCAATGGATGCTGAAGACAGCGTGCGGGATCCGTTAAAATTATAGTTGAGGTTCAAGCCAGGCGTTGTGGATGCAGCAAACCTCGGGAACAATGATCCAATAGCGCTGAGGCATCGAGGTTTATGGGTTCTATTCCCACTCGGGCTCCAGGGGAGACGTCAGACAGCTGAGGGGCAGATGGAGCGTAATCTCCGAAGATGATGCACAGAGTGGAGAGCAGATGCCTGATATAGCAGTGTTAAAGAGCTACTGACCGGTCGGCGACGTACCTTGATAGAAAGAATGCGGTGGACCTTGGCTTGTTATGCCCCAGCGTGGCGCGGTGCGGCACGCCCTGGATGTCACGGCAGCACGCGACCGTGCCAGGCCAACACCACGCCACGCAGATGAGCAGGGCTGCCGGGGCAAAACCAGGGACTGCGGCAGTGGCGAAAATTCCAACAAAACTTAGACTTGCCGAGCCGGCGGGATGAGCGAGGTGGTTGCAGCCCGTTGCTGGGAACTGCCGGCGGCAGACTCGACGGAAAAGAGTGACTGGCAGGGACTACGGATGCGGGGGCCGAGGGAGATATGCTTCCGCATAATCATACGAACTAGCAAGCCGTAGTCGTGCCCCGGGTCTCGGAGAACGTTCCCGTGGTGGGTGCTGGGAGTCAATCATCACGTCCGGGTCACCAATTTGTTGCGCTTTCGTTGTGAGGACGGAAGAGATGGTACTACTGACTCCGAACTTAGGTGGAGACGCTCTATTTAATCCATGCGCCGCTGGGCTCCGCGACTAAGAGTAGAGCCGCCGTATTTGTTGGCGGCGACGCTAAACTATTGATTGCTGCACTCACCAACAGTGTACCCTTCATTGAGTCCAGGATTTGTTCAAATTACAATTGACTCATAGCTACTCTAAACTCGAAAGTTGTCCATACTATGCCTCTCTGCGATCCTTGGTTCTGTCTACTCTCCTGTGCCCCCCGTCCTAATCTGCCAACTTTCCTCTGTCAGGACTCTAAACTCGAATGGACTTCAGATTTCATGAATAGTACCAAGTTTACAGCAGACAAACCCGGCACCATGACTCCTTGTCATATTCCCCTAAGTGTTTGATATATTATATTTGCATAGTGCCTTATGCTTTTTCCTTTCCTTAGCAATTATATTCCTCTTCTTGTTAAAATTTTTTCCTCATTGAGGCCTACAACCAGATATTTTGTACTTCTACTCATGTTTTATTAGAATGTCTCGTATTTCTAGTGGGTCCCCCTTTTCGTCGTTTAAGACCATTCTTCTTGTCTAGTCGCTACTGAATTCCAAGCATAAAGCATCTCCTTACTCTCCATAAATTTGGCCAGATTTTGTAATCCAACCCGGCTATCTGCTAGAAGTACAATGTCCGCTGCGTGGAACAATCCTGGTATAAATTGCCATATATGTTCCCTCTCTTCTATATACGAGATATCAAAACTTAAATTGCACACTTTAAATTTTTTTTTTCAATTCTACCGAGGTACATTATGCAATGCTGTGGCGATAGTGGAAAACCCTGCCTATGAACTATTTTTATTGCTGCTGGTTTCGTTACAAATTACATGGGCTTATCACCACAGTAAGGCATATAATTAGCTAAAATTTGTCAATAAACTTTTTATTATCTAAAGGAAACCCATGATTCTAGATAGAAACATACTGAGAGTCAACTAAAACAACTAAATCAGATAGATTTTTAAAATTGTTGCAACGCGTGGGAATCATGGTAGTGTGGTATATCTACCACTCCTCCAAAAGGCGCAAACTTGGAATTTTGAAAACGCGGAGGATAGAAGATGAAAGAGCAGCTTGGGCGCGTGTTTGCACCAGCAGCCTTGCGCCTGTTGCCCGAGGGGTCATTTTAGCCCACTACCGTGCTTGACACAAGTTTCGAATGTTTCTAAACTGACTGATTTAGTCGTTTTTCAAAAAGGTTGAGCAAATTTGTCATTGGCTTCATAAGTTTAGCTTCGCTGAAAAAAGTAAAGTGACAAATATGCATTAGTTTACCATTTTATCGTTCCCCTTAGCTTCCTACGTTATGTTCCCCTGACCGTGTAGCTGACCTTCAAAAACGGCATTTGTGTAGCTTTGACTTGTTCCGTAAAAACAGTCTCTAAAGCCTAGCAAACACCTTGTACATTTTGACCTCAAATAGTTGAATTGATTGTTGGTATAATTCGAGAGATTGTGTCAGACATTCTAAAGAAACGGAGTTAAGTTGTGGTATTACGGTGGGCGGTAATCTCACAATGGAGTGCTATGGAGAAGGCTATTCAGTAAATAACCGTAATATTTACTCTCAATAATATACAAAAAAGCGCGCAGCGCGGTGCGCATCTTAATAAGGTAATTTTAAAAGGGAGAGATTTGGTCTTGCTTTATGTGCATGAATAAATTTCTAACAATTTGCTTAATCACATCGTTTCTTTTATTTAAGTTGCATAGCTCTTGTATATGTAAATAACAGGAAGCGAATTATATTATTATTTTCAGTGCACAACGGATACAGACTGTGACAGAAGACCTCCTCACCTGTCCTATCCTCCCTGCAAATGCCTTCCACATAGGGGTGATGATTCAAGGAAGTTTTGTGGCTTGTCGCGCTATTACTAATATTTCAGTGTTTGGCAAAAGTTGCCATTCCTAGTGGATAAATAAAAATACACCATGTTTAAAAGATTATCAGTGTGTCCACGGCCCCCAAGCCATTCTTCTCTTTCTCTGGTACTGTACTAATGGAGACAATTAACTATTATAAACTTGTAATGTATACATAATATTTTGCAGCGGTTACAGAAATAAGAAAGGTGAGTTTCATATCCTTAGAATTTATTAGACAAAAGTTTTTTTTGCTTGGACTCGTTTTTGAAAGTACTAAATTGACCAAGATATCAAAACGCTAGCACCTTAGGCAGCACAAAATATTCTGCCAATATTTTGTAAACGTGGGTTACATGGCCCAATATTTGGTCGAGTTTCCCTGATCTGCACCCAATATTCGTAAATATTAGAGACATTCGATAACCTGGCGTCCAAGTTCTGGGAGATATTTTGAGTAAACCCAATGCCCGGATGGTCTTTGAAAAAAAGTTGCTCGTAAACGTAGACGAATTATACAAGTTCCAGCTTTTTTTATAAATTTATTTTTTAAAATGTGGGAATTGGCCGCTAAAGGCGTTCTTGACAGATTTTGAAGAACCAAATATTGCGATGATGGCGGCGTTTGAAATTAAAACTTATCTGGAGCGACCCTCATGACGACGCCAAACTTTCGCATGCAAGTGAGAAGGGAGTATAACAGACACTTTTCTATATACATTCTTCTTACAACGGTAACTGTTGTTCGTGTCGGTCGTTCCCTGTTTGCCTCAAACCTGCTTGCCAAACTATTTTATAAACAATCTGTAACGACAGCGGCACCCGTAGAGCGGAATGAATGGAAAGAATCGCCTTTTCAAGAGAAAGAAAATATCTGACCAAAACCGCCCGTCTTAATGGACCGCTTCCTTTTCATACGTGCACTCCCGCTGTCGCCATTTTCGCAGAGCACCGCGACGTTGCCTCGCGTAAATGTCGACAGTAACATTGTCAGCATCTATCTCCGCGCGTGTTTAGTCTATTTCGAGGCTGTGCCTTTTTAGTATCGGTAGTATGGGGTATTAAAATCACTGAAAACCGATACAACGGCTCGATGTCATTGCATTTTGCCGGGCTGAGGCATCTTGGGCTGCTCTTGTAGTTCGCGGAGAGCTCCCCAGACGCCGCTCGTTACTCGAAAAAGGTCCATTACAAGCATGCTAATCCGACCCTGTCAAACCTAGCTTCATTCAGATGGTGGGCAAATGCGAACGTGCACTGCATCCGCGTTGTGCAATCACGCCGTCGGACAGCGCACGTGATACACGCTCATTCAGAGTACAATCTTCTCTGTAAATGACTCGATGCTAACCAGGTGTAAGTGCATGTCTTGCATTGACTGCTAATTACCCGTGAGTCTCTAGGTGCAGGTTAGGGCGTGTCTAGACAAATGCACTTACGCCGGCTTCTCTAGGTTGGTCGCTATAAAATCGACGGCCGTTCACGGACCAATACATGGTATGGGTAGCTGGTCAGGCAATGGTGGACAGTCGATGGCGGGGACTTTTGAAAAGCTGCCTTTTGCGCTGTATACGTTTTTCAAGATTTGACCCGGGCCAGTTCGGGGACTTGTAGGATACCGTTGGAAAGTGGTGGACTTGAGATATTAACATCACCAGTATAGTGGACCTCAACCCAGTAGTATCAATATATGGCGTGTTGAATATTGGGGCAACAATAGCCACCCAGGATGTAAAAGGCAAAACTGGAGCCGAAGCAACAAATTTGAACGTGTGCGAAAAATTTTTAATTTATGGTATTAGAGTTTATTGCACAGGGTCGTGCCAAGTCTCTTTGTAAGGCTGATAGGTTGTTCTACGTCGCGACACAGAAAGTTAAAAAAAAATCGAAGAAAGAAAATTGAAAAACGTTTACAATTGTCTGCAATGCCGAATTAAAGCGCAGCTCTTGTTGAGGAGGAGAAGAGGGTACGGAGGGGAGGGTATTCCCTCTTCTCCTCCCCCGTTTCTTCCCCTCCGCTTCTCCTGCTCCCCTCCCATTTAGCGGGAAATTCGCGTTAAATGGCCCACTAAATTTAGCGGGAAACTTATCGAAAACTTCCCCGTTAAATTTTGCGGGAAATTTGTGCGCTTATGTTAGCAGAAAAATTTCCCTGCTAAATTATGAAAAATATTTCACCGCTAAATTAAACGAAAACATTCTCCCGCTGACTTTAGCGGGATAGCGTCCCATAATGCAACGCGCTGTTAGCCAACGCCGACGCCGTCGCTAACGTCGATGCCGACGGCAACGCCGCTCATCACCGAACCGGGCGCCTGAGAGTTACGCATTAAAAATACAAAATTTTTATGTCATTGTGAAATATCGATAATCGTCATGTACGATATTTTCTACAATCATATCGCCTATCCAGGGGCTTGAGCAGAATACAGCCGTACAGTCTCATTTAGCATCAATCTCACCGGTCATTATGCGGACAAAAAGCCCGCGGTCTTTACCGAGAGTCACCCTTACATACTTCCGGATATACAGTGAGTTTC
Organism: Ixodes ricinus; assembly: GCA_037355805.1. Lineage (NCBI taxonomy): Eukaryota > Metazoa > Arthropoda > Arachnida > Ixodida > Ixodidae > Ixodes > Ixodes ricinus. The sequence goes on from JAZHYW010051443.1 coordinate 18,190, forward strand.
CGAGAAACAAATACCGTGTTTTCTCCGTCCGGGGAAATAAACTATGCACCACAAAAAGCCCAAACTTCGCGATAATATGACGCTGGCGGTTGGGATAGAGCGCCAAAGTTTGAGAACATGACGTTACCTTGATCAAAAGATAATTGAGAAAAACGAAATTTCTCTGTGAGCCGACGTCCACCTGAGCCTAATATGTTAAATAAGAAATGACACTGGGAGCATGTATCATCTATTTTGGTGAAAAGAAGTATCAGCAAGAAAGATGATAATATTTTCTTCCTCGCTGACAACACTCAGAAGAATTTTGTTCGTGGGTGCTTTTGCTCCACCCTTACACTCCCCTTCGACTGGAGACACCCGGACGAGCCTCAGGCAGAGTACTCGTACACCCATCGTGCGAATCGTCCTCTCTCTCAGGAATCGGAGTGCGACACGAGGGTGTTTCCAGCTGCGCGATTCCACCACCACGCACAACAACCGGCTAGCAAACCCGAGCCGTATGGATTCAATCCAGATGAAGTTTTTGAGGGCTCCTTTTACTTCTCACATAATTAAGAAAATGTTGCCAACGTATACTCTTTCGTTTTATATTTATTGCATCAGAATATTAAGTCGTGGAATTAGAGGCCAAAGTGACAAAGTTATATATCTCACGACGAAAAACGTTCATACGAAAAGTTTTAAGAAATCCGTATTCACGAGGCGAAATGATCCCGAGTTTTACTCTTATGATTCCAACTCAAAGCTAACATGACACTCGGCAAAGAAAGGTTGGACCGGCATCGCGTAGCTCCCACGGACTGATCGAACTCGACAATGTTGACGTATCGTCGTGTCGGAATAAAAACGACATACTAATAACAAAGTGTAAGTACATACCATGTTGCCAAAGTAATGCATACGGCGTTTTTGAGCTATGTATTACACAAAGAAAGGAGACAGAACCGATGGGAGTCCTTTTCGACGACAGCGTTCGTCACCGCTGCCTCGGAAAACAAGGGGACGACAAGGAGAAGAGATTGACCTCTTAATCTAAACTATTGATGTGGGAAGGGTCCACAAGGGTCGCGCGTGCGCGTATTTCATTCAGCAAGCAAGTCGTCGTCAGACGGTCTTGGCCAAGGACCGTCGGAGCAACGCCGCGCCGGAGCAGGTCGGAGTGCCTGCTAGGCCTATATTCTGCCGAGCTCGCTTGGTCGGTGGGATCGATGCCATTGTAGCTTTTCCCGGGTATTTGTGCATCCAGCGTTCATGTTCGTCGAGGTCGGTTTCAAGTACTTCTTTCTTTTGTAGCGTTAGCTACACTGGCCGAGGTTGAGCAGTTTCGCGTGGCCCTCATAATGAGCCGCGCTCATTATGAAAGCCACGCGCCACGCGCGGCCACGCGCCACGCGCGAGCCACGCGCGGTGGCGGTGGCCTCCGCCGCCGCCGCGCGCTTTGCATAATGAGCACGGCTCGCATAATGAGCACGGCTCATTATGAGAGCCACGCGAATCCGCCGCCGCGCGCTCCGCCGCAGCCGCGACCGCCTCGCCCGCCTCGCCGGTCTGCGCATTCCAGAGGAGTTACATCATAGCCGCGGCAGACGCACTGGCGCCGCCGCGTGCCCAGCTGTGCGCCTTCGTTGCGCAGTAGCCAAGTCTGACGCTGCACCGGAGCCGCTTGATAGCGACTCTCATTTTGTGCGCATAAGCTCACGCTACGTATATCCTGGCATAGCCGAGCTAAGCCACCGCAATTTTTTTCCTGCTGATTGAAGTCGGGACGCGCGAGATGAGCACGTACAAACATAAATGTCCGTTGATCGTCGCGACCAAGTAACTGAGCCACTGAGCGACGCTGTCGGCCATGTTGATTTGATCCTGAAAAATGCGTAAGACAGCTCTGGAGCTGTCGTAGGATTGCATCGTAACCTGCGCAAAAGTTACTATAATTTCGTTTCGTGAATACGAATTCGATATTACGTTTTGTCGTACGCACATTTTTGGCGAAAGATCGTTCCGTGAATCTGGCCTCAACTCCTGAGTTGTGTTCCGCACTTCTCTGCAGTCGACATGTCCGTCCACATCCCTCGGTCGCTCGTATTTCTCCACGGAAAGCGAAGGTAATTTTTCTGCAATACTCTTCGACTTCGGGTGCGTTCCGACTTCAGACCCAACTTCGGGCGCGTTCCGACTTCAGGAACGGAAAGAAAGGACTTCAACTACACGCAGAGGGTTCCCGGAAGCAGTCAATGGAACCACTACGACCGTACCGACGGAGCGGACGAGGAGCCGAGCTCGTTCACGGGAAAGGCCTAAGCGCTCCATGCCTGCAGACCGTACGCCCTATCGCCCTGCTGAATGGAAGGGCGGAAGGGGACGCCCACGTGTCTTTTTTTTTTTTCTATGGAACTTTCTCGTGTTAATAGCCTGATTCCTGAAAAATGCCTTGGAATGTATGGTTAGTAGTCTAATTTTGTCCCTCGTCAATCTCGGGGCGATGGGCTGTGGTGACTAACGCTCTCGGTAACCGACATTCTCGTCAATTCGATATTTTTTTTAACGTAGAACTTGAATGAATGCCGTATGGATTACCCTCGCGACACATGGTACGTAACATTTTATTTCTTGAATGAGCGCGTCTCTTGTATTTAGACATGACGAACAGCTGAACGATTTAGAACTCCGTAGGCGATGTATGATGCAACACATCTACATGCGATACACCTTCAAAACTTTGCCGCGGCGCCGATTCTTGATCGTTATCCAAGCGTGCGAAGGCACAGAGACGCAGCGCTTCGGCGTGCCAAGGAAGCTTTGATCCCGCCGTGAGACCGGCGAAATTTGATTTCGACGAGTTGTGCCTTTTTCCTGCGGCACTGTGCTTCCTAAAACTGTCCCCGTGCTCTCAACGGCAAGTCTCACGGCTTACACAGGGTTTTAAAGAACTTCGGTGAATCACGACGAACCAGTAGAAAACCTGTCTTCAGCAAGCTGCCGCCAGCCTCCGCAACTCTTCAAAAACGCGATTGCTCAACATGCAAGATGGCCGCCCGGTGGCCGCATTCGCGCTGCAGCCGCTGCAACGTCCAAGCTGGGATGCGCGATCCAGCAATTGTCATAGAGATCAGTGGGAAACCGCAAAAGTAGGCTGGTTGCTGTCTGCTTCCGTTTGCCACCGGAGGTCGCATAGACACTAGCGCCAGTAAAACCTCTAGCATATATTATAATTATTCTACGTGGCGAACGAGGTGACGAGGTGGAGGGACGAGTCGACGGGCACAAAAAAGAGGTTGCAAAAGAAGGAGGGAGGTGCAGACGTGAGGCTAAACGTTTTTTTGTGCGCGTTGGGGAGGTTATGTGCAGACTGGCAGATTGCTGATACTACGTCCAGTGGAGCCATGACATTTTCTTGCTTGTGTCTGGGTATATAATGAATTGAGTCGCCGCTCGTGGAAGAACGGCACTGGCGAGGGGACGGCGCGACGGCGCTGAAAGTCAGCATCGCCGTAGCTTTTGCCACCTGTTCAACCTAGCCTCTGTTTTATGTTAATCTTTTTGAGGGGTTAAAAGCGCTAAACACGACGGACGAATAGGAGAGACACACACCACAGAGCCTCCTGCACCACTCGTTACTGACTAACGCGCCCGATATTGCAGCTACAACGACCTATTAGTTCCAAAGCGAGCGGCGCTCACTCACCGGGGCACCGCCATGTTTCCCCGCATCCCTACCGAGCCAGTCACATGATTTCAAAATTCCTTTCCTAGGTACTGCGGCTAACTTTAGCCGCGGTTAGCGCTTCGAGCAAACGGGCCCTGAAGTGGGGTGCAACCAGAGTGGGAGCCCTGTGCGGCGAGGTATACGCACGTTCCTCCTCTCTTCGTCTTTAAGAAAGCTAACACAAATGCTAGAGCTGAGTGTCTAGTGAAATTGCCTGGCATTCCGAGTTTAATGCAGCACCCGTACGGTATGTAGAAGCGTCAAACCAACTGCTATGGATGTAGCATCAACGTGACTGCGGCAGCAGCGGCTTGGTGAGTGAATTTACGCTTTTTACAGCAGAGCTGCTGAGGGCTAGTTTCCCCAGTTTCGTGTCCGTGGTCAAATAAATCTCGACAGAACCATCTGGACAGCTACCGCCATCTATAAGCGACGGCGCCTACCAGGCAACCGGCTTGCCGATTGTCTGGTTGCCGCCGTCGCTCACAGATGGCGGCACATAGTACAGCTCCGCTAGTCTTCCTTCTTCACCAAAACGGAAAGGTTGATTTTATGTGTGTGTGTGTGTGTGTGTGTGCGCGCGCGTGCGCGCGTGCCGGCGTGCGTGCGTGCGTGCGTGCGTGCGTGTGCGTGTGTGCGTGCGTGTGCGTGGTGCGTGTGCATGTGTGTGTGTGTGTGTGTCATGTTTAAATTTGGAGATAAAACATAAACCGCACTCATGCACTCCCTCCGGAGCTAAAAGTCATGTCAGATTATCGTTTCATCCCTGCCATCGCTTTTGATTTAGAAGACGCAAACCAACAAAATTCGACAAAGAATATTGGCATGGTCTCATGTCGCAACTGTATATATACTATACAGGCTGTAACACAAAAAATTACAGTGTTCTATCCGCAAAAATAAACTATGCATCCCCTAACGCTCATTCTTCGACCGAAGGAAGCGCTAGAGGCCACAATCAGATAAAGTCCCTGTGTCTAGGAAAAATGGCGCATTCTCTTTCCTTCTCCTCTAAAAACCCTCCTTACCCCACCTCTAACTTCCGGTTGGCGACGGAGGCGACCTCTGGAATTTCCCAAAGTGTCTCGACGTCTCGGTCAGCTGAAGCGGTCGAGATGCCGATCGTGTGGACCTTTCTCGTCAGATAAGCGTGGCAATGACCTCATTTAGAGCCTGCATTCCTATCGGACCGTCCTGAAGCCGCTCTGGATCTGTTCGTCCAACCGTGGATTCCGAAAGTGCTTTGGATAATCGTCCCTACCGAGTTGCATTAGGTCAGTGTCTCGTGAGTGTTCGGCTTCACAGCTCGAGCGGGCGAATTGCCGATCGTGTGGATTCTTCTCGTCATATAAGTGTGGCACTGACCTCATTTAGAGCCTGCATTCGTATCCGACCGTCCTGAAGCCACTCAAGATCTGTTCGTCCAACCGTGGATCCCGAAAGTGCTTTCGATAATCATCCCTACCGAGTTGCATTAGGTCAGTGTCTCGTGAGTATTCGGCTTCACAGCTGGAGCGGGCGAATTGCCGATCGTGTGGACTTTTCTTGTCATACAAATGTGACAATGACCTCATTTAGAGCCCGCATTCGCATCCGACCCTCCTGAAGCCACTCTAGATCTGTTCGTCCAACCGTGGATCCCGAAAGTGCTTTCGATAATCATCCCTACCGAGTTGCATTAGGTCAGTGTCTCGTGAGTGTTCGGCTTCACAGCTGGAGCGGGCGAATTGCCGATCGTGTGGACTCTTCTCGTCATATAAGTGTGAAAATGACCTCATTTAGAGCCTGCATTCGTATCCGACCGCCCTGAAGCCGCTCAAGATCTCTGCGTCCAACCGTGGATCCTGAAAGTGCTTTCGATAATCGTCCCTACCGAGTTGCATTAGGTCAGTGTCTCGTGAGTGTTCGGCTTCACAGCTGGAGCGGGCGAATTGCCGATCGTGTGGACTCGTCTCGTCATATAAGTGTGAAAATGACCTCATTTAGAGCCTGCATTCGTATCCGACCGCCCTGAAGCCGCTCAAGATCTCCGCGTCCAACCGTGGATCCTGAAAGTGCTTTCGATAATCGTCCCTACCGAGTTGCATTAGGTCAGTGTCTCGTGAGTGTTCGGCTTCACAGCTGGAGTGGGCGAACTGCCGATCGTGTGGACTCGTCTCGTCATATAAGTGTGGCAATGACCTCATTTAGAGCTCGCATTCGCATCCGACCGTCCAGAAGCCACTCTAGATCTGTTCGTCCGACCGTGCGTCCCGAAAGCAATTTGGATAATCGTCTTTACCGAGTTGCTTAGGTCAGTGTCTCGTGAGTGTTCGGCATCACAGAAATTGCAAGTCTTTTTTAATCATAATATAAAACTACCAAATTGCAATTTTATTCTCCGCGGTCTCAAACGATTGACAACTTTTTAATACGTGTCCTTGGCGAGCTTTCGGGAGGGTTTGGCCTACGGGCGCTAAAAACAATTTGGCGGCCTAGAAAGCAAGATACTATTTTCCTTTTAATTGGCGAAGTGTGGATGTGGTTGACGCTAAGCTAGCACTTTTAAGCTGCCTGCAGTACTACAGTAATGATAAAAATCGCTACGTATTTCTGTGCATGATGTTAAAATTTGCGACACCGCGGGCCTTTCGCTACGGAGCTACGTGGTGCCGCTACTTTTTCGAGTGTATAATAAATACGATTTTCGTTATTTTATTTGATGAAACTGTTTTAAGAAATTAAAGCTCAGTTTTTGTTTAGCTTTTGTTACTCTGCAATTTTATCTGGATGTCTCTATCTTTTTCTGTTATACGTTTATACTAAAAAAATCCAGGTTTAATTACGATTTACGCTGCTTTTAGACTCCTGGGCCAGCGTCCTGGTGCAGACTTGGAAACTATCGCTCGGTCTCAGCACCTAGTTCTCGAGTCAAGCAATTGCTGGTTAATTCAGTAAAAGGGAATGAGGCAAAAATAATTCAAATCACACTCAGAGAACAATGCAAAATAAGCTAATGCGAGTTAATAATCTTCATGAAGATACAGAAGCACAGATGATGTTTAAAATATTAAAATCAGTCACAATTTTTTTATTTCACAATACTGCCAGCGAAGTAAAAGGCCACGGCAGGAGAATTCACTACAAGTAGAACACATGGTGAGTACATAACAAAATAGATCATAGAATGAAAAAAAACAAGATAAATGACACGGAGACACACTATACACAATCAAAATGCTTTCTTAACTCTTCACTAAAGTGCGGGTAGCTTTACTCACAGGTACAGTCACTTTAACATATCGTAAAATACTTCTAAAGCCCTTACACCTTCTAATGTTGTTAATTGTACGGTACACCTGTAGACAAGAAATTGTACGAACCACATGGAATTAAACATCGAGCTGCTTGATGAGAAGAGTCTGCAGGTATCCGACTTCAGATGCGTACTTAAGAAAAGGATGCACGAGTGTGTTATATGCTGCAAGTTTGGCCCACCTTGTATGCTAAAGAATCCATCAGCTTGTGCATTATGTCTGACACAAAGTTGAAGTCGTCTGTAATGCCAATGAAGTGTGCATTCCACAAGCAAAAGCTACCCCAATTCCCCAGTACCAGATTGAAACCATGGGAAACACAAGAAAGATCATTCTTTAAAACTTTCTTGAGGATCCCTTTACTCCACGCAGTCCCCTTCATATTGGACTTTTCGAGACACTTAAGTTGATCTGCAACGAGAAAGCGCTTATGTCCAAATTCTTAATTGTTCTCTTCACGTTGCAACTGATACTCCTATCATTGCGCCCATATCAGTTTTATCTGCATTGAATATAGTTCTTTGTAGCTCTTTGTAGCCCGAGTGGGCTAAAGCGCACACCCAGCTCGACGCGCGTGGAGCGAAAGCTCGCGTTGCAGAACTCAGGGATACTGGGTTCGAGCCCCACCCCTGCCCGTTTCGATCTGGATGAGCATCGTACCGGCGTGCGGTCGTGTATCACTACTGCGTGGTGCACGTTAAAGACCCCAGGCTAGCGGTTGTACCGCACTGGCTAAATTGCTCATCTACAGCGAGTGACTCGTCGCAACTTTAAATGGCAGACCAACTACACGCTGTATAAATATCCCCACAACCCCAATGTAAGCTCTTTGTTATTCATCAGTACACCAGAAAAACTGGCATTCTGATGATACTGCCTGATACCAAGTGTAAACAGTGAGCCTGAAAAAGAAAAAGAAAAGATTATTACTTTTACCTTGTTAAGTGACTAACAGTGAGACAATAAGATCGGATGTAAGTAACAGTGTGTAACTGTCTGCACTCTGCGAGGAAATAAATAGCAGTCGAAAATGAAAACTGATCAGCTGTTGCTGCGGCAATCTGTCCAGGACAAGCTGGAGAAGCAAGGGCTTGTAGGGCACTGCTCAGACCTTGCTCGGGCAGCCATGGGAAGGCACACACTTCTAGAATGAATAATTGAACAAAGACAACAGTCATAGGTGTGCCTCGGTCGACCTGGAAACAGTATCATTGTGCTAAACTCACCAGCAGCTTGGGTGGTGGGGGGAGGGGCGGTTGCCGAACCCGGCTGCTCTGGGGAAGCTGGGAAAGTTAGGTTCGGTACAGCACCGCTTGGAACTTGCTGGGGGCCTCAAGAGGACACACTCGCCTAGATTCAACAAAGAGGGCACAAGTGGTAGGTGAGCCTCAGTTGACCTGGAAAGAGTATTGGACTGCCAAACTCACCAACAGCTGTGGTCACTGCGGCAGATTTCCCCGAGGGAAAAGCTCCGCTTGGACCTTGCTGGGGGCCCTCAGGAGGACACACACTCCTAGAATGGACACAGATGGCGCTAGTGGCAGATAGGCCTTGGTCGACCGCGAAACAGTAATGAAAGCCAAACTAAAGAGCAGGTGCGGTTGCTGCAGCAGTCTGTCCTGGGGATGTTTCAGTACTGTGGGCACTACCTTGTGGTGTACTATTCAGGTTTTGCTGGGGGTGCCTCGGGGACTTTAGGGAGGCAACCAAAACAAACAAATGGAACTGCATTTCGTAAAAGAGGCATCCAAAATCATCAGTTTGTGCATCGAATTTGTATCATAAAACTGATGCAAATGTCTCACTGAAAAAAAAACTATATATGTATATATTGTGAGATGCTGTACATACCATTACATTTTCAGTTCTCTTGCAGTATTGGTTTACTTTCATGGTTGAAGGTAACGAAAAAGAAAGTTTTGGGAGAGCATCTTTCCTCAATATTTCGGTCTCGTTTGTTTTGCATGATTAGTGTTTTGAATTGGTCGATGCTGAAGTGGTCCTGTAATAGATTGAAGAGATCGGACTTTAGTCGAGAGTACATCGTGTAATGCCACCTCAAACGCCCTTTTCTGCAGATCCTAGGTTAACCTGCCAAAGACCTGCACGTAAAGTTTGCGCTGTCAAAGCTGCTGGCGCGAGTGTGGGGTTGATCTCAAATGTTTTCTTTGCTTGCATTTTTCGTTTCAATAAGACTACGAGCGAAGGAGACCCTATTGACGCTACGGAGAGCGAAGGCACTTTGAGCGGTCTAAAGGTCTATTCACATGATGCATCTTGTTGGCGAATCTTGTGTCGCGAAATCTAGGTTTCGGGAAACAGATTTCCCGTCTGAACAGCGACCGAACAAGTGGCACGCCTCCGAAAAAGTGGCGCGTCTTCCTCGCTTTTGGAGCAATTCTTCGCTGAAACCTCAGCGAGGCCTGTCAATCACCGGAAGGAGAAACGCGGACGCTGCCAATGGCCGCTCGACTTCGCTATGACGTCTGACGTTCGAGGAGGAGCGGCTTTTGAGGAGTCTGATTTTTGGCTGATTCCGTATCCGAGCCAAAGCCGAAAGAAAACAAACAAACATGGCGAGCGACGAGCGGAGAAGCGGTGCGTACGGGCGATCAGTCTTGGTCCTACTTGGTTGCGGGTGTGTAACGGCGCCTTAGCAGTACGGGGTTGGTAACGCGGTGCAGATTCATCAACAGTCGCGACGAGTGCAAGCATCGCATATAAACAGGATGGCTGGGGATATCTTTCTTTATTAGCGGTGCAAAAATGTCCGAAATGCTTCGAGATCATCGGTCTGTTCTTTGACGATCGCGGTATTTTCTGGGTTTGGCAGGACTAGTAAACCCAGCGAGCCGAATTTGACGAAGTTGATTGCGTGGTATTAATAAAACAAACTGTCTCTTCACACTGTACGTACTTCATATCATTTTATGCGAAACGCTTGGTATTCCCGGTGCAAATGACAAGGTTTGGCGAAATTTTTGTGAGTCAATACGTCACAGGTTTCGCGCGTCAGGCTTCACGTGTGAACAGGCAGATTTCGCGAAATCTTGGTTTCGGTAAACTGTGGCGCGTTGAAAAGATGCATCGTGTGATTAAGCCTTAAGCACACACGCTCGTCCAGTAAGAGCGTCGTCAGAGAAAACATACTCCTGCTTGTCGCAATGGCTGCGCTCGCACTTATATTGAAACGGAGTATAGATACAGGTAGGGGCTCGAGTCCGCAGCTGCGGCAGCGTTCCAAGCTGTGTGTGCGAAACAAAGTATGGTACGCGAGCACGTACGCTACACTTGACGAGAGCGCGTACTCCGCACGCACCCGTAATTTGGAGCGACGCCGATGCCACAAGCACGAGCAGGGGCAGGCCGTTTGAACGACTTAAGGCCCCGACGCACAGTTGCGTTTGAGAGCGTTTCACTGCGTTGCGACTGCGAGAACGCAGGACATTCATACTTATTTTATCGCGTGCCAAGCAATTCCTTGAATTGGGTTCCACGCTCCATACGAAGAACAGATGTGCCGGTGACTGGCTTTCGTTTAACGACGCAACGCAGTCAAAGGCCCTCAAACACAACTGTGCGTAGGGGTCATTACTTCCACGGCACGAGCGTCTGTGCATGCCAAGTTGGCAAAGTTGTGCTCGCTATTACATCGCTCGCGTTTACGGTGGAATGGAATGCAGAACTCACTCTAAACAGCTGTGTTTTTGCATGCTAATGAGTATACAGAGCACCTCACCTCGCATAACTTTACGGCTTCAGTCGGGTTGAAATCTTTTCGACCAATTCGGTGAAGCAAGATCTTCCTCCGAGGTTAATTTTCCGTTTCAGAGGGAACACTGAAAAGCTTTCTGGTCTACTTTTTTACGGGCGCAGCAGCCGTCCAGCAGCGGCGTAGCAACATCTTGGGAAATTCATGACGACCGGAAGTCTAAAACCGAAAGCCAGATGTCACGGATGACTGACCAATAGTGTGCGTGGCGGCTAGTTCACAGAATGGCACCAATTTTCCCAGGAGAGAGGGCTTTGCAACCAGATGCCAGAGTTTCAGCCCGAACGGACACCTTATTCAAAAGTTATAGGTGATTTTATGAAAATTTCAATGGGAAACTGAAGCCTATTTTTGCCTGTTTTCGGTTTCAGATGCCATGGAGCCCCAAGTATTCGAAAACTCCGTCGGTCGCCATTTTCCCATTGAAATTTTCAGAAAGTCACTTATAACTTTTAAATGTGGTGTCCGTTCGCGCTGAAACTTTTGCATCCATTTGTGGCCTCTAGCGCTACGTTTGGGCGTAGAATGAGCGTTCGGTGATGCATAATTTATTTTTGCGGAAAAAAATATACATTTTTTTTGTGACACTTTGTACCTTTCGGCAGGGGACCAGAGCTTTTCTAGTTTTAGCCCTTTTGCTTTCGTTTCCTGCTCAAGCTTGCATCCCAGGGATGTCAGTTAATAAAAAAAGGAAAGTTTATTAATTTGTGCATGTCCTTTACATAATAATTTTCCTATTGTTCGAGTTATTTACCTTGGGTCAATAAGTGACTTGAATTTCTTTTACATAAATAATGCAGGAAATGTGCAAAAGAGCATGACATATTCTAAATTAAAGAAACACAAAAGAGCTAAACGAAAAGGATGGACAGAACAAACACCTTTTTCTTGGCCGTCCTTTTCATTAAACTCGTATTTTCTTTGTTTCCTTTTTTGTAATCTGGTACCAACGAGCTTTCCCAAAGTTTATTGTCAATGTTGCCCTCGTAATGCATTTTTAACCTTCGCAGTAGCCACACACGCCCTGATCCTTCCAACACCTCTCACACATGAAATCTGAAAACTGGATTCACCGGGGTAGCACGTTGGTTCATTGGCATTTGTCATGCTGTAGTTGCTACACATCCGGGCGTTCAATAACTGTAGTTGCTACACAGGGGGCGTTCAAGAACTATCCCACCTTAACTTGTTCCGCGGAAAGAAATGAAGCGCGAAAAGCGTTCTTTAGTGTAGAGTTGGATGAAACGTTAATGCTCATGCGTGAATTTTATCAGAGCTGCAGAAAATGTGAGTCGCTGGCCGTCAGCCTCTGTCCGAAAACATATATTCAGTGCTGATCGTTTTTTTTTTCCCGCAACATTACGAAACGGCTTGGACGGAGCTAGTGCATCAAATTTTGATTCAAAGGCAGAATTTTGGCAACTACGCAAAGGGCATTACACAAGATTAAGTAGTACAGCCGGAAGGTCTCCAACAAACCGAGATAACGAGGTGATTGACCAAGTGCGGACTTTCGTCATGCAGGACCATGGCTGCCCTATTACAGAACTTGCGGCTGACGTTGGAGCAAGTACCGGTTCGGTGCATTCAATTTCGAAGGAGGATTCGGCTCTGCGGAGAGTGCCTGCGAAATTCATGCCGAAGTTTCTTACGATGTAGCTGCATCACGAAAATGCATTAGCTCATTCCTCCCATTGGATACAAAGTTTTTTGGCCAGAATAAGGCTCCCTACTCTCCTGACATGGCTCGTTGTGCCTTTGGCTCCTTCCTAAGAAAAAATACCACTGAAAGGCATTTGAGTCAAGAGAAAAAACGACGAGCACTAACTGCACTTCCTCACTCAGAGGCTCTCTGGCAGCGACTCACAATTCTGCGGAAGTGATAAAATTCACGCATGCCCAATATTGCTCCCTGCACCTCCCCTACCAGAAGACGCTGTCCGCGCTTCATTTGTTTCCGCGGAACGAATTCAGGTCGCATACTTTTGAACAGATCTCGTAGAAGCTGCAAAACGTAGGGCTACAGTCGATGATCCACGATGTTTCTCCACATGCCTAGACTTGCAGTCAGACATGTATGTAAGGCGTTACTTGTAACTCATTATCTTTTTTGTAACGAAGTAATGAACTATAATTAACGAACAAAAAGTTTGGGCGTTACAAGCTGGTGAAAGTTCACATTTTGGACAAAACCCCGAGACTGGGGGGGGGGGGGGCAAACACAACACAAAGTCTAAAAAAAGTAACTATAGTTACTTTTAAAAAAAAAAAAAAAGAACGAGTAACGTGTTTAGTTACTTTTCTGGCCAAATAACGTGTCACAGTAAGGGCTGGGCAATTGATTGATTAACCTTCAGATTAATCGATTTGTCCTCATCATCATTTATATTTCTGGCTGGCCAGTGGTACATAATAATACAAGGGGTTGGAATAACACAAGACGTTGAGCGGTAAGCACAAATATAACACTAAGCTAGTTAACTAGCCGAATAAAGAAAGTAACGGCTTCAACAAATTTAGTTGTATTATTTATACAAACGATGTGAGGTGGTGAGTTTCAATCCTGGATAACCAGTGGTAGTGCGAAAGTCTGGTGAGACACAGTTAATGATCGAATGGGATGTAATTTACGTGGGTGACCTAAACGAGGGAAAATACGGTGGGGAGATGATAGAAATGATTCTCTGAGGTGGGTACTGTAGGCGGGATACTCGGCGGCGAAGGGAAAGTGAACAAAGATTAGCTGATCGGTACACTCCTGATATGCTGATGCAACTAGAGACCTAGCTGCTCTAACGAGCAGCTAGGGTTTGCAGCAATAGAGAATGTAGTTGATAATTTAGAAAAAGCGCTATTCTTGCAGGAGGTATATTAACGATATGAGGAGGTGGATTCAGATGGGTAGAAGGAGGGAGTCATAGACCAGGCCAACATAGGTTTCATTAATTCCATATGTCCAGGGCATGTCAGACGCCATTAGGAGTACTTTGTGTCCGCTGGGTAAACAAACTGATTTTAAACCCTATTACTCGTTGGCGGATGCGTTCAAGAAGCTGAAGGACCAAACCCCTGCGGACAGATTGTGACGCTACTTACATTGGCGAAACAGACAGAATAAAGGAGAATAAAAGAACACGAAAGAAATTTTCCAAGGCCACAAATACTATGCGATCAGAGACGGAGCTTGTCAAACACTTTGGACGACGGGACACATGTTGGATTTAGACAATGCAACTACGCTGGCTCGAAGACAACGATGGGGTCAAAGAAAGTACCCCGAAACCTGGTTCATTCGTTCTGACTCATCCGTGTGCAATACCAACCGTGGCACCCACACGAATGTTTTCAGGGACGTGTGTGACAAGTAGAAACTGGTTGACCTCGCTTCATTTCTGTTAGTGTATACTAAAGAGGCGACCTGTTGTTGAGTAGTTGCCACATATTGTGTAGTTGCCATATGTTGAGTAGTTATTTCAAATAAAACGGTCTCTGTTTTGAACGGATTCTAGATGATTGGTGAGGTATGACTCCGAAGGAGACCATACAGATAAGGCATATTTTAACTGAGACCTTCTAAGAGTTGTATAGGCTAGTCGTTTTATGGAGTGTGTAGCAAGATTGAGGTCACGACAAAAATATCCGAAGCGTACGGCTTGTATAAGCAGTAACAGAGGTTATGTGAGTAGTCCATGATTGGTCAGAGGTGAGGTGAATACCGAAGTGATACTTAAGTCGCGATTAATGTTTCTTAACCGGTTAATCGGTTGAATTCGTGTAAACCAGGAGAAAGTAGAAATTACCTATTTGCCGTTTTCTTTCTGTGACTGCCGCGCTCTCCGAAGCGTAAACGCAAACCCTTTTGTTTGCAGGTAACATAAAAACAATACGCCATTCAGTTGATGTACGAGACAGAGAAAGATAATGTTTAGGCTTCTTCGGAAGTACTTGTGCGCCGCGGTCATTGCTGGGAGTGTGGAACGGCGGTGTACCGAAGCCGTGTGACACATAAACTTCGTTTTTTTTATTCACACCACCCAACCGAACACAAACGATCTGTTGTAAGAACATTTCGATCGCGTTATGATGCAGTGTGCTCTAACTAGCAGCTAGGGTTTGCCGCAACTAGAGAATGTAGTTGATAATTTAAAAAAAAAACGCCATTCTTGTAGGACGTATATTAACGATATGAGGAGGTGGATTCAGATAGGTAGAAGGAGGGAGTCATAGACCAGGCCAACATAGGTTTCATTAATTCCATATGTCCAGGGCATGTCAGACGCCATTAGGAGAACTTTGTGTCCGCTGGGTAAACAAACTGATTTTAAACCCTATTACTCGTTGGCGGATGCGTTCAAGAAGCTGAAGGACCAAACCCCTGCGGACAGATTGTGACGCTACTTACATTGGCGAAACAGACAGAATAAAAGAGAATAAAAGAACACAAAAGAAATTTTCCAAGGCCACAAATACTATGCGATCAGAGACGGAGCTTGTCAAACACTTTGGACGACGGGACACATGTTGGATTTAGACAATGCAACTACGCTGGCTCGAAGACAACGATGGGGTCAAAGAAAGTACCCCGAAACCTGGTTCATTCGTTCTGACTCATCCGTGTGCAATACCAACCGTGGCACCCACACGAATGTTTCCAGGGACGTGTGTGACACGTAGAAACTGGTTGACCTCGCTTCATTTGTGTTAGTGTATACTAAAGATGCGACCTGCGTAGGTGGCGAAACGTCTGTTTTGTTATCTTTGTATGTTATGCCTGAGTAAAAGTTTTTATCGCCCGCCTTTTGGGGGATTTTTTGTAATCACGAAATGGGAGTTCCAATAGTTTGTGGCACGCAACTCTGGTGGAAATGTAACGTCGTCCTCTGCTAATCCGTAGTCGCGAAGACGCCTATGCGTCGGTGGCCGCCATTACAGACTCAGCTCTATTTTCGAAAGCAGCTCACCCTGGCTTCAGTCGTTCGAGCCCAGCGAGACATCAGAGTCCAGCATTAACGCATAATCAATAAATTAATCTAATTTCTTTTCACATGTGACCGATCGGTTAAGTACAGAAGTGCATTTGTTTGTTCGACCTCTTTCCTCTTGCACAATAGGTTGCCTGTCCTACCCTTTAGCCTTCGCCTGCAGAGCACACGACTTCTGAAACGGAGTACACTATGGACGCGCTTCACCTCTTCATGAGAGTAAAGCTCACCATGGCAACCAAACAGCGTCTAATAAATAGTAGCGAGGACCGTGGTACTAATGAGACTGATGTAGATTGACTTCCCATGTACCATCACTTCTGGTTTCGGAGACGCGCCCAGCAAGAGCGCAGAAACTTGGTTTCGGTTTCGTAAAATTGTTCGCAGGTAGACTAAAGCGTAGACCGCATGGAGCGTTTTTGCTCGCGATTCAGGCGCGTCGGCGTCAAATTGACGTCATTTCCTGCGCGCGGCCGCGCGTTTTCGCGGGAGCGTTGGTTTCTAGCCGACCCAGAACAAGACGCGCGCGCCGAGGCGTCGAAGCGGCTCTCGCCCAATGAGAGTCGCTCGAACCGTCACATGATTCTGCACAGAAAACCGCTTCTGGTTTTGGCGGCTTGACTGGTTTGACTGCGCTTCTTTTTGTTTGCCGATTGCACGTGCGATGGTTGACAAACGTGCATTCAATGAAATGCTCATTGACGAGGTTGAGAAGCGCCCCATTCTTTGGGACCTATCAGATAAGGGGTATAAAAATAATGACAAGAAGAAACACGTCTGAAATACCATAGGTGCTATCCTGGAAGTGGAAGCTATGTGTTTTCTGTGCCATTTCCGCTTTTGTGCCACAAGCACCATGTGCATGCTGCTTGCGTAGGGAATTTAGCAGTCAGCGACATTATGCTTTGTCATCGTATAATTCTATCGTATGGTGTTTTACTAAGGGGTAATAGTTTGTGCTTTGTCACAACGGTGCGCAGATTATACATTGCCTATGAACACGATAATTTTTCTACGGATCTAGACAGTCTTTTTCATGACACCGATGAAAAAAAGCGTTTTGTGCCTTTTGTTTTAACAGAAACGCAGTGTCTAGCGTTACGTCCGACGGAACCCGAAATAAAAATTAAAGTTACGTCCGACGTAACTTTATGTCAAGGATTCGAGTTACGTCCGACGTAACCCAATATGCAAATTAAAGTTACGTCCAACGGAACTGAAAATAAAAATTAATGTTACGTCCGACGTAACTTTACCCCCGAGGTTTCGAGTTACGTCCGACGGAACCCCACCCACTGCCCGTTTCGACCTGGATGAGTTTCACTAAAGTAAACTTTACTTGCACTTCAGCGCAGGAAAGCACGCAGCACGAACAATACACCACTCGCGACGCGGCTGACTCAGTACGCTGTTTCGTATTCAGCGTAATTCAAAGTGTTCAAAAACATTTTTATTGGCCATATAAAAATTGAAAAGGTGTTTCTTTTGACACACAAACCCGTTTTATTTACTTATTTGTTCATTTAATTCTCGTTTTGTAGTATTTGCGTCAACATTTACATCGCCTGTTGAGAATTCTGTTATCTGGCAACGCTGATAACGCGCGGCCGGCGGCGCTTGGCTTTGTCTGCATGCGGGTGCCCCCGCGTCAGCTTCCGCGCGAGCGTTCATAGCGCGTCGCGTTTTCGCGTGCAGAAAAACGCTCCATGCGGTCTGCGCTTAATAGACATCAGAGGGTTCTCAAAACAATTGAATGGCATGCTGTTACCCCAAAGAGTTGGAAAGCTCTCGTCGATCAAAGCAAATGTGGCCGTCCTCTGGCCGGGATGCCGACGTATTGTTTGGACGCTGGCAGAAGCAGCAAATCTTTCCGTCATGTAGCCGGGATGCAGCAATGTTTTGGGAAGTTGGCAGAAATGGCAAATGTGGCCGTCCTCTGGCCGGGATGCCGACATATTGTTTGGGCGCTGGCAGAAACGGCAAATCTTTCCGTCATGTAGCCGGGATGCAGCAATATCTTTTGGAAAGGTGAGCGGAAATGGCAAATGTGGCCGTCCTCTGGCCGGGATGCCGACATATTGTTTGGACGCTGGCAGAAACGGCAAATCTCTCCGTCATGTAGCCGGGATGCAGCAATATCTTTTGGAAGGTGGCAGAAATGGCAAATGTGGCCGTCCTCTGGCCGGGATGCCGACATATTGTTTGGACGCTGGCAGAAACGGCAAATCTTTTTTCCGTCATGTAGCCGGGATGCAGCAATATCTTTTGGAGAAGGTGGCAGAAATGGCAAATGTGGCCGTCCTCTGGCCGGGATGCCGACATATTGTTTGGACGCTGGCAGAAACGGGAAATCTTTTCCGTCATGTAGCCGGGATGCAGCAATATCTTTTGGAAGGTGGCAGAAACGGCAAATGTTGACCGTCCATGTGGCCGGGATGCCGACAATATTGTTTAGGACGCTGGCAGAAACGGTCAAATCTGTGCCGTCATGTATGCCGGGATGCCGCAATATTGGTTGGACGGTGGCAGAAATATGAAATGTGGCCGTCCTCTGGCGGGATGCCGACATATTGTTGGACGCTGGCAGAAACGGCAAATCTTGCCGTCGTAGCCACCATGTAGCCGGCGATGCAGCAATATTTTTGGAGGTTGGCAGAAATGGCAAATGTGGCCGTCCTCTGGCGCGGGATGCCGACATATTGTTTGGACGCTGGCAGAAACGGCAAATCTTTCCGTCATGTAGCCGGGATGCAGCAATATCTTTTGGAAGGTGGCAGAAATGGCAAATGTGGCCGTCCTCTGGCCGGGATGCCGACATATTGTTTGGACGCTGGCAGAAACGGCAAATCTTTCCGTCATGCTGGCCGGGATGCAGCAATATGTTTCGGAAGGTGGCAGAAATGGCAAATGTGAGCCGTCCTCTGGCCGGGATATGCCGACATATTGTTTGGACGCTGGCAGAGACGGCAAATCTTTCCGTCATGTAGCCGGGATGCAGCAATATCTTTTGGAAGGTGGCAGAAATGGCAAATGTGGCCGTCCTCTGGCCGGGATGCCGACATATTGTTTGGACGCTGGCAGAAACGGCAAATCTTTCCGTCATGTAGCCGGGATGCAGCAATATTTTTGGAAGTTGGCAGAAATGGCAAATGTTATTGCCGTCCTCTGGCCGGGATGCCGACATATTGTTTGGACGCTGGCAGAAACGGCAAATCTTTCCGTCATGTAGCCGGGATGCAGCCAATATCTTTTGGAAGGTGGCAGAAATGGCAAATGTGGCCGTCCTCTGGCCGGGATGCCGACATATTGTTTGGACGCTGGCGAAACGGCAAATCTTTCCGTCATGTAGCCGGGATGCAGCAATATTT
>JAZHYW010051444.1:0-12706 GCA_037355805.1 Ixodes ricinus
TGTTTGACGCTGGCAGAAACGGCAAATCTTTCCGTCATGTAGCCGGGATGCAGCAATATTTTACGAAGTTGGCAGAAATGGCAAATGTGGCCGTCCTCTGGCCGGGATGCCGACATATTGTTTGGACGCTGGCAGAAACGGCAAATCTTTCCGTCATGTAGCCGGGATGCAGCAATATTTTTGAAGGTGGCAGAAATGGCAAATGTGGCCGTCCTCTGGCCGGGATGCCGACATATTGTTTGGACGCTGGCAGAAACGGCAAATCTTTCCGTCATGTAGCCGGGATGCAGCAATATTTTTGGAAGTTGGCAGAAATGGCAAATGCTGGCCGTCCTCTGGCCGGGATGCCGACATATTGTTTGGACGCTGGCAGAAACGGCAAATCTTTCCGTCATGTAGCCGGGATGCAGCAATATTTTTGGAAGTTGGCAGAAATGGCAAATGTGGCCGTCCTCTGGCCGGGATGCCGACATATATGTTTGAGCGCTGGCAGAAACTGGCAAATCTTTCCGTCACGTGGCCGGGACGCCAAATCTTTCGAGTGCCGGGATGCGCCCGACTGGCGGGATGCCGACATAGTGGACTGTTGGCGCTGGCCAAATCTTTCCGTCATGTAGCCGGGATGCAGCAATATGCTGGAAGTGGCGAAATGCAAATGTGCCGTCCTCTGGCCGGGATGCCGACATATTGTTTGGACGCTGGCAGAAACGGCAAATCTTTCCGTCATGTAGCCGGGATGCAGCAATATCTTTGGAAGGTGGCAGAAATGGCAAATGTGGCCGTCCTCTGGCCGGGATGCCGACATATTGTTTGGACGCTGGCAGAAACGGCAAATCTTTCCGTCATGTAGCCGGGATGCAGCAATATCTTTTGGAAGTTGGCAGAAATGGCAAATGTGGCCGTCCTCTGGGCCGGGATGCCGACATATTGTTTGGACGCTGGCAGAAACGGCAAATCTTTCCGTCATGTAGCCGGGATGCAGCAATATCTTTGGAAGGTGGCAGAAATGGCAAATGTGGCCGTCCTCTGGCCGGGATGCCGACATATTGCTCTGGAGCGCTGGCAGAAACGGCAAATCTTTCCGTCATGTAGCCGGGATGCAGCAATATCTTTTGGAAGTTGGCAGAAATGGCAAATGTGGCCGTCCTCTGGCCGGGATGCCGACATATTGTTTGGACGCTGGCAGAAACGGCAAATCTTTCCGTCGTGTAGCCGGGATGCAGCAATATCTTTGAAGGTGGCAGAAATGGCAAATGTGGCCGTCCTCTGGCCGGGATGCCGACATATTGTTTGGACGCTGGCAGAAACGGCAAATCTTTCCGTCATGTAGCCGGGATGCAGCAATATATTTTGGAAGTTGGCAGAAATGGCAAATGTGGCCGTCCCTGGCCGGATGCCGACATATTGTTTGGACGCTGGCAGAAACGGCAAATCTTTCCGTCATGTAGCTGGATGCAGTACTATTTTTGAAGGTGGCAGAAATGGCAAATGTGGCCGTCCTCTGGCCGATATGCCGACATTGTTTGGACGCTGGCAGAAAGCGGCGAATCTTTCCGTCATGTAGCCGGGATGCAGGCAATATACCTGGAATTGGCAGAAATGGCAAATGTGGCCGTCCTCTGGCCGTGATGCCGACATATTGTTTGACGCTGGCACAAACGGCAAATCTTTCCGTCATGTAGCCGGGATGCAGCAATACTTCGGAAGTTGGCAGAAATGGCAAATGTGGCCGTCCTCTGGCCGGGATGCCGACATATTGTTTGGACGCTGGCAGAAACGGCAAATCTTTCCGTCATGTAGCCGGGATGCAGCAACATTTTTGGAAGGTGGCAGAAATGGGCAAATGCTGCCGTCCTCTGGCCGGATGCCGACATATTGTTTGGACGCTGGCAGAAACGGCAAATCTTTCCGTCGTGTAGCCGGGATGCAGCAATATCTTTGGAAGGTGGCAGAAATGGCAAAATGTGGCCGTCCTCTGGCCGGGATGCCGACATATTGTTTGGACGCTGGCAGAAACGGCAAATCTTTCCGTCATGTAGCCGGGATGCAGCAATATTTTTGAAGTTGGCAGAAATGGCAAATGTGGCCGTCCCTCTGGCCGGGATGCCGACATATTGTTTGGACGCTGGCAGAAACGGCAAATCTTTCCGTCATGTAGCCGGATGCAGCAATATCTTTTGGAAGGTGGCAGAAATGGCAAATGTGGCCGTCCTCTGGCCGGGATGCTGACATACTGTTTGGACGCTGGCAGAAACGGCAAATCTTTTCCGTCATGTAGCCGGGATGCAGCAATATCTTTTGGAAGTTGGCAGAAATGGCAAATCTGGCCGTCCTCTGGCCGGGATGCCGACATATTGTTTGGACGCTGGCAGAAACGGCAAATCTTTCCGTCATGCAGCCGATGCAGGCAATATCTTTGGAAGTTGGCAGAAATGGTGAATGTGGCCGTCCTCTGGCCGGGATGCCGACATATTGTTTGGACGCTGGCAGAAACGGCAAATCTTTTCCGTCATGTAGCCGGGATGCAGCAATATTTTGGAAGTTGGCAGAAATGGCAAATGTGGCTGCCCTCTGGCCGGGATGCCGACATATTGTTTGGACGCTGGCAGAAACGGCAAATCTTTCCGTCATGTAGCCGGGATGCAGCAATATCTTTGGAAGTTGGCAGAAATGGCAAATGTGGCCGTCCTCTGGCCGGGATGCCGACATATTGTTTGGACGCTGGCAGAAACGGCAAATCTTTTCCGTCATGTAGCCTGGATGCAGCAATATTTTTGAAGGTGGCAGAAATGGCAAATGTGGCCGTCCTCTGGCCGGGATGCCGAGCATATTGTTTGGACGCTGGCAGAAACGGCAAATCTTTCCGTCATGTAGCCGGGATGCAGCAATATCTTTGGAAGTTGGCAGAAATGGCAAATGTGGCCGTCCTCTGGCCGGGATGCCGACATATTGTTTGGACGCTGGCAGAAACGGTAAATCTTTCCGTCATGTAGCCGGGATGCAGCGAATATTTTGAAGGTGGCAGAAATGGCAAATGTGGCCGTCCTCTGGCCGGGATGCCGACATATTGTTTGGACGCTGGCAGAAACGGCAAATCTTTCCGTCATGGTAGCCGGGATGCAGCAATATCTTTGGAAGTTGGCAGAAATGGCAAATGTGGCCGTCCCTCTGGCCGGGATGCCGACATATTGTTTGGACGCTGGCAGAAACGGCAAATCTTTCCGTCATGTAGCCGGGATGCAGCAATATCTTTGGAAGGTGGCAGAAATGGTGCAAATGTGCCGTCCTCTGGCCGGGATGCCGACATATTGTTTGGACGCTGGCAGAAACGGCAAATCTTTCCGTCATGGAGCCGGGATGCAGCAATATTTTTGGAAGGTGGCAGAAATGGCAAATGTGGTCGTCCTCTGGCCGGGATGCCGACATATTGTTTGGACGCTGGCAGAAACGGCAAATCTTTCCCGTCATGTAGCCGGGATGCAGCAATATTTTTGAAGGTGGCAGAAATGGCAAATGTGGCCGTCCTCTGGCCGGGATGCCGACATATTGTTTGACGCTGGCAGAAACGGCAAATCTTTCCGTCATGTAGCCGGGATGCAGCAATATTTTTGGAAGTTAGCAGAAATGGCAAATGTGGCCGTCCTCTGGCCGGGATGCCGACATATTGTTTGGACGCTGGCAGAAACGGCAAATCTTTCCGTCATGCAGCCGTGATGCAGCACAATATCTTTTGAAGGTGGCAGAAATGGCAAATGTGGCCGTCCTCTGGCCGGGATGCCGACTATTGTTTGGACGCTGGCAGAAACGGCAAATCTTTCCGTCATGTAGCCGGGATGCAGGCGAATATCTTTTGGAAGGTGGGCAGAAATGGCAGATGTCGGCCGTCCTCTGGCCGGGATGCCGACATATTGTTTGGACGCTGGCAGAAACGGCAAATCTTTCCGTCATGTAGCCGGGATGCAGCAATATTTTGAAGGTTGGCAGAAATGGCAAATGTGGCCGTCCTCTGGCCGGGATGCCGACATATTGTTTGGACGCTGGCAGAAACGGCAAATCTTTCCGCTCGGGTAGCCGGGATGCAGCAATATCTTTGAAGGTGGCAGAAATGGCAAATGTGGCTGTCCTCTGCCGGGATGCCGACATATTGTTTGGACGCTGGCAGAAACGGCAAATCTTTCCGTCATGTAGCCGGATGCGGCAATATATTTTGGAAGTTGGCAGAAATGGCAAATGCGGCCGTCCTCTGGCCGGGATGCCGACATATTGTTTGGACGCTGGCAGAAACGGCAAATCTTTCCGCCATGTAGCCGGGATGCAGCAATATCTTTTGGAAGTTGGCAGAAATGGCAAATGTGGCCGTCCTCTGGCCGGGATGCCGACATATTGTTTGGACGCTGGCAGAAACGGCAAATCTTTCCGTCATGTAGCCGGGATGCAGCAATATCTTTGGAAGGTGGCAGAAATGGCAAATGTGGCCGTCCTCTGGCCGGGATGCCGAACATATTGTTTGGACGCTGGCAGAAACGGCAAATCTTTCCGTCATGTAGCCGGGATGCAGCAATACCTTTTGGTAGGTGGCAGAAACGGCAAATGTGGCCGTCCTCTGGCCGGGATGCCGACATATTGTTTGGACGCTGGCAGAAACGGCAAACCTTTCCGTCATGTAGCCGGATGCAGCAATATCTTTGGAAGGTGGCAGAAATGGCAAATGTGGCCGTCCTCTGGCCGGGATGCCGACATATTGTTTGACGCTGGCAGAAACGGCAAATCTTTCCGTCATGTAGCCGGGATGCGCAATATTTTGGAAGGTGGCAGAAATGGCAAATGTGGCCGTCCTCTGGCCGGGATGCCGATATATTGTTTGGACGCTGGCAGAAACGGCAAATCTTTCCGTCATGTAGCCGGGATGCAGCAATATCTTTGGAAGGTGGCAGAAATGGCAAATGTGGCTGTCCTCTGGCCGGGATGCCGACATATTGTTTCCGGACGCTGGCAGAAACGGCAAATCTTTTCCGTCGCCGTAGCCGGGATGCAGCAATATTTTTGAAGTTGGCAGAAATGGCAAATGGCGTCTCTTGCCGATGCCTGACATATTGTTTGGACGCTGGCAGAAACGGCAAATCTTTCCGTCATGTAGCTGGATGCGCAGCAATATTTTTGGAAGTTGGCAGAAATGGCAAATGTGGCCGTCCTCTGGCCGGGATGCTGACATATTGTTTGGACGTTGGCAGAAACGGCAAATCTTTCCGTCATGTAGCCGATGCAGCAATATCTTTTAGTTGGCAGACAATGGCAAATGTTGCCGTCCCCGCCGGGATGCCGACATATTGTTTGGACGCTGGCAGAAACGGCAAATCTTTCCGTCATGTAGCCGGATGCAGCAATATCTTTGGAAGGTGGCAGAATGGCAAATGTGGCCGTCCTCTGGCCGGGATGCCGACATATTGTTTGGACGCTGGCAGAAACGGCAAATCTTTCCGTCATGTAGCCGGGATGCAGCAATATCTTTGAAGGTAGGCAGAAATGGCAAATGTAGCCGGTCCTCCGGCCGGGATGCCGACATATTGTTTGACGCTGGCAGAAACGGCAAATCTTTCCGTCGCGCGGCCGGGATGCAGCAATATCTTTGGAAGGTGGCAGAAATGGCAATGTGGCCGTCCTCTGGCCGGGATGCCGACACTATGTTTGGACGCTGGCAGAAACGGCAACCTTTCCGCTGCGTAGCCGGGATGCAGCAATATCTTTTGAAGGTGGCAGAAATGGCAAATGTGGCCGTCCTCTGGCCGGGATGCCGACATAGTGTTTGACGCTGGCAGAAACGGCAAATCTTTCCGTCATGTAGCCGGGATGCAGCAATATCTTTTGGAAGGTGGCAGAAATGAAATGTGGCCGTCCTCTGGCCGGGATGCCGACATATTGTTTGACGCTGGCAGAAACGGCAAATCTTTCCGTCATGTAGCCGGATGCAGCAATATCATTTTGAAGGTGAAAATGGCAAGTGTGGCCGTCCTCGCTGGGGATGCCGATATTTGTTGGACGCTGGCGAAACGGCAAATCTTTCCGTAGCACGGCCGGGATGCAGCGTATATTTTGGAAGTTGGCAGAAATGGCAAATGTGGCGCGTCCTCTGGCCGGGATGCCGACATTTGTTCTGGACGCTGGCAGAAACGGCAAATCTTTCCGTCATGTAGCCGGGATGCAGCAATATCTTTGAAGGTGGCGAGCAAAGTGGTCAGAAATGTGGCCGTCCTCTGGCCGGGATGCACGAGTAGGCTTGGTTTGACGTGCTGGCAGAAACGGCAAATCTTTCCGTCATGTAGCCTGGATGCAGCAATATCTTTGAAGGTGGCGGCAGAAATGGCAACGTGGCTCAGTCCTCCTGGCCGGGATGCCGACATATTGTTTGGACGCTGGCAGAAACGGCAAATCTTTCCGTCATGTAGCCGGATGCAGCAATATCTTTTGAAGGTGGGCAGAAATGGCAAATGTGGCCGTCCTCTGGCCGGGATGCCGACATATTGTTTGGACGCTGGCAGAAACGGCAAAATCTTTCCGTCATGTAGCCGGGATGCAGCAATATATTTTGGAAGGTGGCAGAAATGGCAAATGTGGCCGTCCTCTGGCCGGGATGCCGACATATTGTTTGGACGCTGGCAGAAACGGCAAATCTTTCCGTCATGTAGCCGGGATGCAGCAATATATTTTGGAAGGTGGCAGAAATGGCAAATGTGGCCGTCCTCTGGCCGGGATGCCGACATATTGTTTGGACGCTGGCAGAAACGGCAAATCTTTCCGTCATGTAGCCGGGATGCAGCAATATCTTTTGGAAGGTGGCAGAAATGGCAAATGTGGCCGTCCTCTGGCCGGGATGCCGACATATTGTTTGGACGCTGGCAGAAACGGCAAATCTTTCCGTCATGTAGCCGGGATGCAGCAATATCTTTTGGAAGGTGGCAGAAATGGCAAATGTGGCCGTCCTCTGGCCGGGATGCCGACATATTGTTTGGACGCTGGCAGAAACGGCAAATCTTTCCGTCATGTAGCCGGGATGCAGCAATATCTTTGGAAGGTGGCAGAAATGGCAAATGTGGCCGTCCTCTGGCCGGGATGCCGACATATTGTTTGGACGCTGGCAGAAACGGCAAATCTTTCCGTCATGTAGCCGGGATGCAGCAATATCTTTTGGAAGTTGGCAGAAATGGCAAATGTGGCCGTCCTCTGGCCGGGATGCCGACATATTGTTTGGACGCTGGCAGAAACGGCAAATCTTTCCGTCATGTAGCCGGGATGCAGCAATATCTTTTGGAAGGTGGCAGAAATGGCAAATGTGGCCGTCCTCTGGCCGGGATGCCGACATATTGTTTGGACGCTGGCAGAAACGGCAAATCTTTCCGTCATGTAGCCGGGATGCAGCAATATCTTTTGGAAGGTGGCAGAAATGGCAAATGTGGCCGTCCTCTGGCCGGGATGCCGACATATTGTTTGGACGCTGGCAGAAACGGCAAATCTTTCCGTCATGTAGCCGGGATGCAGCAATATCTTTTGGAAGGTGGGAGAAATGGCAAATGTGGCCGTCCTCTGGCCGGGATGCCGACATATTGTTTGGACGCTGGCAGAAACGGCAAATCTTTCCGTCATGTAGCCGGGATGCAGCAATATCTTTTGGAAGTTGGCAGAAATGGCAAATGTGGCCGTCCTCTGGCCGGGATGCCGACATATTGTTTGGACGCTGGCAGAAACGGCAAATCTTTCCGTCATGTAGCCGGGATGCAGCAATATCTTTTGGAAGTTGGCAGAAATGGCAAATGTGGCCGTCCTCTGGCCGGGATGCCGACATATTGTTTGGACGCTGGCAGAAACGGCAAATCTTTCCGTCATGTAGCCGGGATGCAGCAATATCTTTTGGAAGGTGGCAGAAATGGCAAATGTGGCCGTCCTCTGGCCGGGATGCCGACATATTGTTTGGACGCTGGCAGAAACGGCAAATCTTTCCGTCATGTAGCCGGGATGCAGCAATATCTTTTGGAAGTTGGCAGAAATGGCAAATGTGGCCGTCCTCTGGCCGGGATGCCGACATATTGTTTGGACGCTGGCAGAAACGGCAAATCTTTCCGTCATGTAGCCGGGATGCAGCAATATCTTTTGGAAGGTGGCAGAAATGGCAAATGTGGCCGTCCTCTGGCCGGGATGCCGACATATTGTTTGGACGCTGGCAGAAACGGCAAATCTTTCCGTCATGTAGCCGGGATGCAGCAATATCTTTGGAAGGTGGCAGAAATGGCAAATGTGGCCGTCCTCTGGCCGGGATGCCGACATATTGTTTGGACGCTGGCAGAAACGGCAAATCTTTCCGTCATGTAGCCGGGATGCAGCAATATCTTTTGGAAGTTGGCAGAAATGGCAAATGTGGCCGTCCTCTGGCCGGGATGCCGACATATTGTTTGGACGCTGGCAGAAACGGCAAATCTTTCCGTCATGTAGCCGGGATGCAGCAATATCTTTGGAAGGTGGCAGAAATGGCAAATGTGGCCGTCCTCTGGCCGGGATGCCGACATATTGTTTGGACGCTGGCAGAAACGGCAAATCTTTCCGTCATGTAGCCGGGATGCAGCAATATTTTTGGAAGTTGGCAGAAATGGCAAATGTGGCCGTCCTCTGGCCGGGATGCCGACATATTGTTTGGACGCTGGCAGAAACGGCAAATCTTTCCGTCATGTAGCCGGGATGCAGCAATATCTTTGGAAGTTGGCAGAAATGGCAAATGTGGCCGTCCTCTGGCCGGGATGCCGACATATTGTTTGGACGCTGGCAGAAACGGCAAATCTTTCCGTCATGTAGCCGGGATGCAGCAATATCTTTTGGAAGTTGGCAGAAATGGCAAATGTGGCCGTCCTCTGGCCGGGATGCCGACATATTGTTTGGACGCTGGCAGAAACGGCAAATCTTTCCGTCATGTAGCCGGGATGCAGCAATATCTTTTGGAAGGTGGCAGAAATGGCAAATGTGGCCGTCCTCTGGCCGGGATGCCGACATATTGTTTGGACGCTGGCAGAAACGGCAAATCTTTCCGTCATGTAGCCGGGATGCAGCAATATTTTTGGAAGTTGGCAGAAATGGCAAATGTGGCCGTCCTCTGGCCGGGATGCCGACATATTGTTTGGACGCTGGCAGAAACGGCAAATCTTTCCGTCATGTAGCCGGGATGCAGCAATATTTTTGGAAGTTGGCAGAAATGGCAAATGTGGCCGTCCTCTGGCCGGGATGCCGACATATTGTTTGGACGCTGGCAGAAACGGCAAATCTTTCCGTCATGTAGCCGGGATGCAGCAATATCTTTTGGAAGTTGGCAGAAATGGCAAATGTGGCCGTCCTCTGGCCGGGATGCCGACATATTGTTTGGACGCTGGCAGAAACGGCAAATCTTTCCGTCATGTAGCCGGGATGCAGCAATATCTTTTGGAAGTTGGCAGAAATGGCAAATGTGGCCGTCCTCTGGCCGGGATGCCGACATATTGTTTGGACGCTGGCAGAAACGGCAAATCTTTCCGTCATGTAGCCGGGATGCAGCAATATCTTTGGAAGTTGGCAGAAATGGCAAATGTGGCCGTCCTCTGGCCGGGATGCCGACATATTGTTTGGACGCTGGCAGAAACGGCAAATCTTTCCGTCATGTAGCCGGGATGCAGCAATATCTTTGGAAGTTGGCAGAAATGGCAAATGTGGCCGTCCTCTGGCCGGGATGCCGACATATTGTTTGGACGCTGGCAGAAACGGCAAATCTTTCCGTCATGTAGCCGGGATGCAGCAATATCTTTGGAAGTTGGCAGAAATGGCAAATGTGGCCGTCCTCTGGCCGGGATGCCGACATATTGTTTGGACGCTGGCAGAAACGGCAAATCTTTCCGTCATGTAGCCGGGATGCAGCAATATCTTTGGAAGTTGGCAGAAATGGCAAATGTGGCCGTCCTCTGGCCGGGATGCCGACATATTGTTTGGACGCTGGCAGAAACGGCAAATCTTTCCGTCATGTAGCCGGGATGCAGCAATATTTTTGGAAGTTGGCAGAAATGGCAAATGTGGCCGTCCTCTGGCCGGGATGCCGACATATTGTTTGGACGCTGGCAGAAACGGCAAATCTTTCCGTCATGTAGCCGGGATGCAGCAATATCTTTGGAAGGTGGCAGAAATGGCAAATGTGGCCGTCCTCTGGCCGGGATGCCGACATATTGTTTGGACGCTGGCAGAAACGGCAAATCTTTCCGTCATGTAGCCGGGATGCAGCAATATCTTTTGGAAGTTGGCAGAAATGGCAAATGTGGCCGTCCTCTGGCCGGGATGCCGACATATTGTTTGGACGCTGGCAGAAACGGCAAATCTTTCCGTCATGTAGCCGGGATGCAGCAATATCTTTGGAAGTTGGCAGAAATGGCAAATGTGGCCGTCCTCTGGCCGGGATGCCGACATATTGTTTGGACGCTGGCAGAAACGGCAAATCTTTCCGTCATGTAGCCGGGATGCAGCAATATTTTTGGAAGGTGGCAGAAATGGCAAATGTGGCCGTCCTCTGGCCGGGATGCCGACATATTGTTTGGACGCTGGCAGAAACGGCAAATCTTTCCGTCATGTAGCCGGGATGCAGCAATATCTTTTGGAAGGTGGCAGAAATGGCAAATGTGGCCGTCCTCTGGCCGGGATGCCGACATATTGTTTGGACGCTGGCAGAAACGGCAAATCTTTCCGTCATGTAGCCGGGATGCAGCAATATTTTTGGAAGTTGGCAGAAATGGCAAATGTGGCCGTCCTCTGGCCGGGATGCCGACATATTGTTTGGACGCTGGCAGAAACGGCAAATCTTTCCGTCATGTAGCCGGGATGCAGCAATATCTTTTGGAAGGTGGCAGAAATGGCAAATGTGGCCGTCCTCTGGCCGGGATGCCGACATATTGTTTGGACGCTGGCAGAAACGGCAAATCTTTCCGTCATGTAGCCGGGATGCAGCAATATCTTTTGGAAGTTGGCAGAAATGGCAAATGTGGCCGTCCTCTGGCCGGGATGCCGACATATTGTTTGGACGCTGGCAGAAACGGCAAATCTTTCCGTCATGTAGCCGGGATGCAGCAATATCTTTTGGAAGGTGGCAGAAATGGCAAATGTGGCCGTCCTCTGGCCGGGATGCCGACATATTGTTTGGACGCTGGCAGAAACGGCAAATCTTTCCGTCATGTAGCCGGGATGCAGCAATATCTTTTGGAAGTTGGCAGAAATGGCAAATGTGGCCGTCCTCTGGCCGGGATGCCGACATATTGTTTGGACGCTGGCAGAAACGGCAAATCTTTCCGTCATGTAGCCGGGATGCAGCAATATCTTTTGGAAGGTGGCAGAAATGGCAAATGTGGCCGTCCTCTGGCCGGGATGCCGACATATTGTTTGGACGCTGGCAGAAACGGCAAATCTTTCCGTCATGTAGCCGGGATGCAGCAATATCTTTGGAAGGTGGCAGAAATGGCAAATGTGGCCGTCCTCTGGCCGGGATGCCGACATATTGTTTGGACGCTGGCAGAAACGGCAAATCTTTCCGTCATGTAGCCGGGATGCAGCAATATCTTTTGGAAGGTGGCAGAAATGGCAAATGTGGCCGTCCTCTGGCCGGGATGCCGACATATTGTTTGGACGCTGGCAGAAACGGCAAATCTTTCCGTCATGTAGCCGGGATGCAGCAATATCTTTTGGAAGGTGGCAGAAATGGCAAATGTGGCCGTCCTCTGGCCGGGATGCCGACATATTGTTTGGACGCTGGCAGAAACGGCAAATCTTTCCGTCATGTAGCCGGGATGCAGCAATATCTTTGGAAGGTGGCAGAAATGGCAAATGTGGCCGTCCTCTGGCCGGGATGCCGACATATTGTTTGGACGCTGGCAGAAACGGCAAATCTTTCCGTCATGTAGCCGGGATGCAGCTAATATCTTTTGGAAGGTGGCAGAAATGGCAAATGTGGCCGTCCTCTGGCCGGGATGCCGACATATTGTTTGGACGCTGGCAGAAACGGCAAATCTTTCCGTCATGTAGCCGGGATGCAGCAATATCTTTTGGAAGGTGGCAGAAATGGCAAATGTGGCCGTCCTCTGGCCGGGATGCCGACATATTGTTTGGACGCTGGCAGAAACGGCAAATCTTTCCGTCATGTAGCCGGGATGCAGCAATATCTTTTGGAAGGTGGCAGAAATGGCAAATGTGGCCGTCCTCTGGCCGGGATGCCGACATATTGTTTGGACGCTGGCAGAAACGGCAAATCTTTCCGTCATGTAGCCGGGATGCAGCAATATCTTTTGGAAGGTGGCAGAAATGGCAAATGTGGCCGTCCTCTGGCCGGGATGCCGACATATTGTTTGGACGCTGGCAGAAACGGCAAATCTTTCCGTCATGTAGCCGGGATGCAGCAATATCTTTTGGAAGGTGGCAGAAATGGCAAATGTGGCCGTCCTCTGGCCGGGATGCCGACATATTGTTTGGACGCTGGCAGAAACGGCAAATCTTTCCGTCATGTAGCCGGGATGCAGCAATATCTTTTGGAAGGTGGCAGAAATGGCAAATGTGGCCGTCCTCTGGCCGGGATGCCGACATATTGTTTGGACGCTGGCAGAAACGGCAAATCTTTCCGTCATGTAGCCGGGATGCAGCAATATCTTTTGGAAGGTGGCAGAAATGG
>JAZHYW010051451.1:0-26453 GCA_037355805.1 Ixodes ricinus
GGCAGTATCGCGATACAAATGTATCGCGATAGTATTTCAGAAATACATTTCGTATCTGTATTTCTGTATCGCGATACATTTTTTTCACCAGTATCTGTATTCCTGTATCGAAATACATTTTGAATGTTCCTTTGTATCGCGATACAATCAGGGTGAAATGTATTTCGTTACATTTCTTGAGAAATACTCCCCCCCCCCCAAAAACAAAAAAAACAAATCCGAACGCATTTTTTTTTTTTTACTTCTGAGGGCACTAGGGTCAAGGAGATGCTGGGGCATTGTTACCATGCTGACCAAGGTTCCTTCCGATTCTCCAAACTATTTTTCTATGCGTCCTCTTCTCTCTTCTGAGAAGTGTTGCGTAGTCAGGGACTCGAACCAGGTGGCGTGCCAGGAGTGGAGTCAGAGCATCTTGTGCCGCAGGTCCTTAGGTAGGGTTTCTTGAGTCATTGTTTGCTGGCATCCAAAGCCCGCTGCTAACCGTCTCTCTTGCCTTAGCGTACACAGTACACCCAGCCGGCAAAGCTGAGTCACAGTCCGTTGCAGCACGAGCCTGGCGGTGGTTGACTTGAAATAGTAGGATGACTCACGCAGTGAAGTTCAACACATATTCGAATGCGTCTGCGGCTGCGCCCGTAATATTGCACGGCTCAAGGGTACGTCATCAGCCGACGTGAAAGTGACCCGCTGCTCTGGTGATCCGAAACCCAGGAAGGAGGTCAGACGTGGCCTCGCTGTGCCGACCCAGACTTCGTACACCTGCGACTCGTCTCGAGCGCGCTGTTTCTCGGAGAGCTCGCACCTGTGCCGGCAATATCAGGTCGCAATCCACGAGGTCTCTATTTGGAGTATGCAAGACGAAACTTGAGGACTGCAATCCATGCGTCGGTGGCGGAGGGTCGGCAGGAAGGACCTTCACAACAGGGATGCCACCGTATCGTTTTTTCAACCGTAACAGAAGATAAGACATGTGTTCCAGGATGCTTCAGGTGGTCCACTATTCTCGAAAATTCCAAATGACACTGCCTGCACGATCTTCAACGAGGTAACCTACAACGAAAGTACGTATTGTCCTTTCATACAGCAGCGTGGTAAAGTTTCATGTTCAAGGCCACACCTACAGATAAAGAATACCAGTTCATTCCACCGTGACGTCATGTGATAAATGTTGACAGGGGCGTCCTTATTGGACAGAGGCGTGGTGACGTTTTGATGGGATTTAGGATGACATAGAATTTATTTAGAGGTCGAAGTCTTTTCGCATCCCTCGTCAGACAGACAGGATGTCAGGGAAGGGACCGCGGTCAGTCCTTGATGGAACGTTTTTTGAGCCCATTGAAGACTCCTCGTCGTCCGAAATCACTACCTTCAAGGCAAAGTGCCAAGCCTACGGGAAAGTAATTTCAGGATCAAAAACTTCCACTTCCAACTTCAAGCTTCATCTCATTTGGCGTCTCAAACAAATTTGAAAAATGTATTGCAGTATCAGTATTTCTGTATTTGTATTTCTGCCCTCCCTAAAATGTATTCCTGTATTTGTATTTCCAAATACTTTTTGCCTCTATTTAAAATGTATTTCCGATACGTATCGCGATACACTTTTACAGATATATTTCAGTATCAGTATTTTAGCTACTATTTTAATGTATCCCAGTATTTGTATTTCCAAATACATTTTTGAGTATTTCTGCCCAACCCTGGTCGCAGTTAATATCTCAGAGGAGGCAGCATTTGCTCCTCGCACTTCTTTAAGTTCCTCTAGTAGACAGCCCTATTTCCTCACGGGAATGCTCTCGAAAACAACGACGTAAGCTTGTGGGTTTTGCTAATCAAACAGTGCGCAAAGTGTTCGAGTCACTAACATAAACTAATTTCTCTTAGCGCGCAAAAAAAAAAAGAAAACGAGACACTTGCAGTTTAGTAAAACCATACTTAAAGATTGAAAACAGTCACGATGTCTTTATAATCTAATGCAACGTCTGGATATAGAGATATATTTCTAGAAAACACTTAGAAATGAATTGAAATTGTTTGTATTATCTTTCGATGAGTTTCCTCTGCTATTACAACACATTTTCGAATCTGGCTGCGTGGTTTTGATCATATAAGGTCACATAACAACATAGAAGAACCGCATAAAAACTTATAAGAACAATATAAAATTATATAAGAACCTAAAAGAAAATATATGTTTCGTATATCTTCTCATACGTCTTATGAGGTAATTATATGTTTTAATACGATCTTATTTCAATATATGCCAGTATGGGAACAAGACATTTTGTATAGAAATCAGGTTTTTCACTAGAGGATAATTTTTCAGAGACCACGACAAATTATGAAATTTATTTGAAAACGACACCGATATAAGAGAAACAAATTAGTGACACAATTTTGAGTCCTCAACATTCATCCGTTACGGGAGCCGAACAATTGTTCTAGAAATTTCTTCCGCAGCCTTTAATGCAAAGCAGTGGGGGTCTTCCGTATTGAAATAGGCGCAAACAATTCACTTATCCGTGCGATTCGCGCGTGGAGTGAACATCAAAAGGTATAACTTTAAAAATCGCCTCATCAGAGAACGTTGGTATGATTCATTGGCCTATTAAATAAAGTTTGCGTCCGGATCGAGAATATGAGGTTGTTTGTAGCACTGAGAAATTTTCCACATCTTAGTCTTTCTTTGTTTTAGTATGTCGTTTGGTTTCTGGGCACCCTATATAAAGTTTCCTTGCACAGTGATATGAGATACTCGCCATCGTTTAGATTGGACGCAGTCATCCAGTGTAGCATAAAATCCTCTGAAGTGATAACCGAAAGTCTGGAAACTCAGACGAAATGGTACGTGTAGCGAAACAATTGTGCTAGCTATTTTAATTATCACATTTTTGTAAAAACATATTTAGTTAATGCGGGAATCTAAGATTAGTAGTTTTTCTTATAATAATCTCCAGATAGTTAATACTTCAAACAACAGAAACATAACAATACGGAAACAAATTAAGGTAAGTGTTTAATTTGAACGGCTTTTGTGTTTCGCGTGCGTATTTGTTTTGTTTTTAAGCTATAGACCGTTTTAGAGTACTTCGAAGCGCAGCTGACGCTACAATCCGATGGAGCTAATCAAGCAGCCGTAAAAAGTGCATCGTCACGGTGCTCGTTGTCCTTGTGCGTTTAGGATCAACGGTTACACCAAGCATGCATAGTAAATGTACCGTGATCCTGGAATTTTTTGTACGCGTGATTGTTTTTCTCATATGCGTGATTGGTTTCTATGCGTAATTGGTTATTAGAAATGTGTCATTAATTTTTACGATGCGTGAGTAGGTTTTGTGCGTTATTGGTTTTTAAAATGCGTGATTGGCTGATATGCGCAATTGGTTTGTATGAGTGATTGGTTTAGCCGGTTTAAGCGAACCTGCAAAGACGATCAGCACCGTGACGATGAGAATTTTGTGCCGCTTGAATGGCGCCATTGAATTGCAGCATCGCCGGCGCACGAACTTATTGTAAAACGGAGTATAGACAAAAAAAAATCCACCTCAAAATACAAGAAGCAAAAATGCTTGAAGAGACCGAAATAAATGCTCTTAGCCGGATACTAAATAACCTATAAAAAAAACAGTACAGCAACTTATAACACTCCCTTTGATGGGAGGCTGTCACTTCGGGGCAAAAAGAAACACGCCTAAGACACTTCTGACTGCTTGCGTGTAGGAATGCAAAATTTTTATCGTCCCGCGGGTGAAAGTCTTTCGAGTAATGCTTCTAGACGTATTAAACGAGGCCGTAGATGTAGACGCGGTCAC
This sequence comes from Ixodes ricinus, assembly GCA_037355805.1. Lineage (NCBI taxonomy): Eukaryota > Metazoa > Arthropoda > Arachnida > Ixodida > Ixodidae > Ixodes > Ixodes ricinus. The sequence continues at coordinate 3,810 of JAZHYW010051451.1, forward strand.
CTCCGAGTCCATCGCACGAAGCACCCAACGTGCACAGATGAAATCCGAAGCGCAACTGACGCGCCGAAGGCAGAGCGCCACGTCTTCCTTTTTTACACGGCGCTCCGGCGGGGACATCACGCTTCCCCACTGCGCAGGCGCAGAGTCCTCCGCCGGCTTCACGGCTTCCGTGACGAAGCATCTGCGTTGCTGCACTTTTCTTTGCGTTTTGTTTTCTGAGGCGCGTCCGCTTTCACTTTGAGCGGCGCCTGCTTGACGACGTATTTTTATGGCCATCTTTCAGGCACAACGCCGACGCCGCCTTTTCTCGTCATGGGACGCATAAGGCATTCGCCTTAAAACTAAATAAAGGAGAACGGACAGTTATCGGGATCTCGGGTAACGAGCAAGAGCCCCAGTATCCTGGACTACATCCCCACAAAGAATTATCCCCAACTACATTGGGCTAGTGACGCGAGCCGGTGCTCGAGAGTGCCACGACGTTTTCCCAAAACCAATGGCGCTCATAAGATCCCACGAACACCCGTCCCAGTTGAACGCCGCCTCTGACGATCAACTTACTGTGCGCATTCGACGTGCAGCGCTGCCGCCGAGCCCTTCGCATAACGCTAAAAAATTACGCGCCTTTTTTCGTTCGCGTGTTTTTTTCGCCGTGTGTCATGCTGCGTACATTGCGCGCCGCTAACAACGCGTACAGGACTTTGGCGCTTCTTTGCATTTTACTTCGAAAGCGCGGCTGTAAATATATACGCACCTTGGTTCGTACTCCGACTCACCACTTTACGCGACTCCAATAGTGATTTTATTCAGAAAATGACAACGAAACACGGTAATGGCTCGTTTGCGCTAACCGTATGGAGGAGTGTACATGTGCGATTAGGTCATCTGGTCTTCCATAGCGCCCCTACTAAGTCTGTACAACTTTTGTGGGTGTTTCTTATGAAAACGTGTTTAGTGTATACTCTAAACGAATAAATTTTGGCGCGGACCTATTTTTCGCGATTTTCTCGAATCTTCTACAAACGCAAAAAATACGTCGCGCGAACAATTCAGGCAATATGTGAACGCTACGGAAGCTACACTCGATTCGCGAAAATTAGAACTCGCGAATAATTTGAAACCTTCAGCTTTGGCAAGATTCGCGAAAATTTGTGCCCGCGAAAATTAAGTCGTTTACAGTACTTTGTTCCCAAATCATGCAAGTGTTTTGTTTTCTGGAAACTGATTATTGTATCAAAATGGCTGGATATGGGTGGCGTAACTGACTCATGTTTTGCTACTTTTAAAGTGCCACGACTCGCTTCTATTGTCCGGTTTAATGTCACTTGGGAAAGAAAACTCCACGGTTCAAGTGAGGTATTGAAAGTGACACAGATAAGCGCCTGACTGCTTTAAACAAAAGAGCTGGGGTCTGGTTGTATGTTCTCACGTTCTTCGCGACGAGTTGCTGATTGGCTGGTTATGGCCGTTATTTTTGCCCTTGACCAAATTACCGTGAAACGAAGGACAGCCTATTCTATAGAAGGGTATGCACTTGGGCTAGTTGGTGATCCATGTGTTTGAGGGTAAAAGCGCTAAAAACAACGGACAAGTAAAAGAAACGAACAACACAGAGCGCTACTTGCAACTGAACTTTATTCTCGGAAAACACATATATATATTGCACCGTGAAATAACGACATGTACTAGAGAAATGCAACATCACCCGATCAGTGTACGTCTGTCCGCTATCTACTTTACGAAAAGATTTTAAAAACGCCACCTCAGAGCCAAACAGGGCTATCGATGGAGTGCTGACACACGTTCCTTCAACGCACTTGGTTATGAAAAACGCTTCGGATATCTCCCTTGTCATTTTGTTTCGGTTCCTGGCCAAGATAATGGTGTTGTCAAACCTCGGGACACACCCACATCTGTCACAGTGTACAGCCAGATTTCCCGAGGGTGACGATCGAACTGAAAGTGCATGCTCCCTGAGCCTATCATTTATACAACGTCCCGATTGGCCTATGTACTACTGGCTGTCTGAAGAATGTGGGTGTGTCCTGTGGGAGAATAGGCTGTCTGTTTGAGTACTCTCAAACAGACAAGCCTATACTCTTTACTTTTGGCTGTGCTAAACAAATTATTCATCGCCTTTAAACAAGTTTGCCGGAATGTGTTTCGAGTTTTTCAAATATAAACATCGATTTGTTGCAGTCAACATTAAAAAGCAAAGTAATGAGAATAAAATTTAAAAAACTTCCCCCGGGGAAGGTGGGAGCGGAGGTGCAAAGAGGTATTCGCAATTTATTTTATGTGGGGAATGTGCGAGAAAACGCGTGATAGAAGAAGGAAAGCTATTATCCAATTCTTTATCAAAGCCTTTACCAAAACATTCGTTCTGTGATTTCGAAAGGCACCGCAAAAACTCATTAAATCGCGCTCGGCACGAGGACGCGGCTAAAACTGAAAGCTCCGTCGAAACGAGAACGAACATTAATAAAACAAATGACTGCGAAGGCAATTTAATTTCGAACCAATTTCTAATTTCCTCATTCGAGTTCATTTTTTTCTCAATACAGTGCTGTCTATATACAGAATAATCCGTTGCAGAAAGAAAGAGGCACGCGTTCCAACTGACGATTCATCGAACGGCGGAATAGAGAACGCACATAAAAATAAAGTCAACGGCAAGCGGAGAAGAAAAGAGACTACTTTCCGCTTTTTAATCTGAGTATTTTATTCCCCCTTGACATTCGTTCGGACGTCGTAGTAAGTGAGTAAAATACGGGGTGAGAAAAAACAGAATTCGGCTCTATAGACCAACTCAACTCACTGCCGTCACGCTACTGCGGTGGCGCTGCTCTCGGTACTGCGCATGCGCAGATGCTTCACTCCCCGAACTTGGTTTTTCACGCGCAGAGCCACACCCGGTGTGGGCAAAGCGCAGGCTCGTCTGGAAACACTGTGCTGGTGTATAAAGACGTTTCAATTTTAGTCCCACCGTTGCCAACTCTACGAACCGATAAACTCAATTGAAAAGCGTCAAAAGTGCATCGTCACGGCGCTTATTTTGTTTATCGGAATCTTATCGCTAACAAAACCAATAATGCAAAAGAAGAAGAAAAAAGCGCAGGATCGTGGCGCATTTACTGTGCGTCGGTGTTGGCGGTAACGCGTTACAAGTAGGGGCGTTACCGGTGACGCGTTACTTTTTGGGTCATGTAGTAACGTACTCGTTACTTTTTTAAGACAGTAACGGGAGAACCTACTTACGTTACGTATTTTTAGTAACGGGTAAGGCAGTTACGTTACTCGTTACATCTTTACAACGCCCGCAAAAAAGTACACTTATGTTTTTTCCATGTTTCATAGTATACTACTTCTTTTCACCTAAGTGCAGACGCAGAGGAGGCTACGAGCTGATGGAACAAATCAGACAGCGTCAAAAGTGCACAATCATGGTGTTCGTCATGTTTCTGTACTTGTTCTATCGTCGCTGAACCAATGATAAACAAAAAAACAACAAGTGACTTGTCGCTTTTGACGCTGCTCGATTTGTCCTATGAGCTCGTGGCGTCGTCTGCGGTCAGGACTTTAGCTGAAACGAAGTATATAGGCACTAAGTAAATAATTATTGCACTCATTCCACATACCTTTAACATTTTGACCCGTCGTTTTCCCACGCAAAGAAGTCACTTTAGAAAAACCCCAACGCCCACACCATTTGTTCAAAGGTCAAAAAACTTCGTCGCTAAAAAGCAAAAACAAAAAGCATTGTTATTAGGAATTTATAACTTAAAAGTAACGCAAAAGTAAAGTGCCTTAGTTTTAATCGGTCACGGTAACACGTTCCTTTAATTTTAAGGTAACGTAGATCGGTAATGCGTTCCCTTAATCTACAAGTAACGAGTAACGCAGATCGTTACTCTTTTCCGGTAACGCCTACAACACCGCTGAGCGCGATTGGCTCAGTCGGTAAAGGCAAGCGCACAAAGGAAATGAGCGCCGTGAAGATTCTCTTCTTCCGCTGTTTTACCGGTTTTATTGGGTTGAAACATCAGCTGGGGTCCGACTTAAAGTGGAGCGAAGTATAAAATGACTGGAATTAAAGAAATTTGCTCGAAATCGTCCTTTCCGTCGGCCTTTTTTCTTTATTCGTTCGTCTTTATCTCGGCGGCATTTGGAAGGCTTGCGAGTAACATTGAATAACGGGACTCCACAAATTGTTTTTGACCTGAGTGTAAAGATATATAAAAACACTTTGCTCGGCAGCTTTTTTTGTGGATAACCCCAACTTTTTTTTTTACAATTATTTTTACACTTTGTGTCTAACCAGATTCATTTCTTGACCCAGCCAACATTCCGACTATGCCAACGAGGACGCTTCTAAAAGGACTTCTGAATAAACTTACCGCCGTAAATTAGGTTTTAATTCTGTAAAAAATCACGCTTGAAGAGTACAAAAAACCAGCGCGTTTTTTTCTACTCCCTCCATTCGCCTAGCAATAATGCGCGTGCACATTTGTGTACAGAGAGAGTAAAACTTTGGAGTAGACTTTTCTCCGATGCTTCTGCGTCTTCTCGGGTTCCTGAAAAGAACCATGTTTGAACTTGTCTGCCAGCCGAGGAAACAAACCCATTATTCTCAGACATCTATAAGTGCAACCATACTTTCGAAAGAAATAAAATGGCAAGAACCGGTGTTTTCCGGTTATTTTGTTTACTCTCCTTCCCATTCTTCAAAACTAATGGCTCGTGACGTAGAGGTCGCCTTAGAATAATGATTCGTTTGAAGCGTTAGATTAGTTTTCTTCATGATGTACAATCTCCCTCAATATAAATTACCCATTAGCCGATGAGATTATGCGGCGGCGCTAAGCTCGCTTTGGCCAGAAGTACGTTCTTTTTAAAAAGAATTTGAAGACTGACTAATAATTTTTTCACCCGATGCAATGTGTGCTTGGCGATGGCGAATTTAACAAAGCCGCATGAAGCGGCCACTGCAAATGGCTCTTTTATACTGTCGAAGACCGTACGTGCAAAATTAACAAGATAAAGCAGTAAGTGGGTAGGTTTTTGTGTAAGGAATCGCACCGAATTTCTGCTGAGGTGGATCGAGTTTTTGCGATTGGGTTTAGTCTAAACGGGAATGTTGGAATGATAATATGCAAATACAGTGAAAAAATCTTACGCAACACCTTTTGTGGTCAAGCACGTTCTTCTGCGGCCATTTGGTCAGCAGCCACATGCATGAAGTTTGAGTCAGCTCCCCCAATACATAAAAAGCGCCACGATATTGAAATGAATAATAAAGTTGCCCAAAGCATTAAATGTCATCGATCGTCGAGGGACATCAATCGGGAACACTCCCGAGCAAGGCCGTTCCATTGTTCGTCACTCGAAGTTGTAAGACAATGGGTTGGGCGAAGTGTGCTCCGACAGCACCACACAATGTCAAAAAAGAAAAACTGAGAAAAAGAGACAAAAAAAGCGAATGAAGGAAAAAAAAAGAGCGAGAAAGGAAGAGAGGCTCCATTTTTCTCCGACGTGAGCGTGAGATGTTCATATTTTTTCTCAGCATCCTCTGACCGCGATCACAATACAACACCGGCAGTTGCCAATGACTGAAGCTCGTTATCGTACGTCTGCCGAGAATATCAGGTGTATATGTAAACGATTCTTGATGCCTTAATGTCTTTAATGTCAGGGTTGTTATTTTGTGCTGTCCTCTTTCCGAAATTGATGTTTTCTAAATGTTGTTTTTGCAAATTGTTGAAGGAGAATTGATGACAATGTCTGAAGACGTTTAGTGTTTTTGCTAAAATGTTCTTTTGCCGCAGTGTCGACGTTTTTTACCTTCAAGTTCTGAGTATGCTTTGCACTTATATTTTGCAATCTTTGGCCGCTGACTGCACTAAGGAGGTTGAAGGCCACGCGAGGAGATTTTGTGTGTTATTTTTGCCTCAGCGACATAGACTCTTCTAAAATAAACCATTATTAATATTGGTAATATTAAATTAAATTCAACTTTGAAGCGTGTTTTTCTTTAAACTGGTCGCGCTTGAAGTATTCTTGCTAACAGAAGTAGAAGTCTTCACGATGAATGATGTTGGAATGTAATATATCGTGGCCATCCTAGAAGCCCTAAGCAGGCCTAGATGCTAGGCTGGTTCAATCAGCAGAGAGACATGCACGACCTTTATCAGTATTTTGAGGGAAACTCATCCGGCAAGTTTGGCTTCTGTTATGTACCTGTTAACGTAAGTAAACATTTATTTAATAATAAACTTGATTGAGAGATTTATCTTAATGAGTGGTGTGTAATCGTCGTCATATCACGGCTCAATCGCCTTTTTCGCGTTTCCATGTCACGTATTTATGGACAGTTCTTTGGTAAGGATATGTTTATACATTTTCATAGTTAGACGTCTGAACTAGCAGTAACGGGTCTATGTAGACTGAAAAAAGCTTAGACCGCATTTATGTGTTCACGTTAACACCCTAGCTAGTGAGCAACATATGCAAAACCCAAGTTTAAAGTATAAACTTAAGCAAACAACTGATTCGCATAACGTAAATGCATATCTGAGTTATCTGAACATTATTATTTCGTTTGGCGCTTGAGAAAGCTCAGTTGTCTTTTAGGTGTTTAGCACAGAGAAACAATTTAATGACATGTATATTGCCTGATCCTGACAAATGAAGCTTTTTAATTGTTTGAGATGATGAGTCAAAGAGCTGCGTGTTGGGACCAAGCCTTCCAGCAATTACTATAAAATATTTTTGTGTTCAAGATTACATTTTGAAGTCGAGGTTTTGATACATCAATCTACTTTATTGACGGGACAAAGACAAACAAATTGCCACGAAACTGTTATTTAAGACGCTATGCACAGTTTAGTTCAGACAATATTCAATAACATTGCATAAATATACATTAAAAGAAGTGATGTTGAATCACTTAAACATCATTCGTTGGCGCGCACATATTCACTACTACACAAAAAGGCGCGAGCAAATCAATATTTGATTTTAATGACATGAGTTATTTATGCGAACGACTAATGTATATGAATATAAAAACAGCTAGGTGACTGAGCACTGGTAGTGTCTAAGCCTACACGATGAGCTAGTAAAACAAAAACACTAGTTTAATCTTGAATTTACAACAACTTTAGAATGCTGATACAACTTATCATCAGGTGCATGTTTTACAGATTAAAAGTTGCAGGTTTCTTTGTTACCCAATGACTGCTTTTGCGAGTAAGGCCGGGTTCGTTCAAGAACTAGTTTGAGGTTTCCGTGGAAGAAACAAGCAGCAGCGCATTGAGTCCACGAAAGACGAGCTTATTGAGAAGTTCCCCAACACGCTTGGCCTGGAGTCTGGAAATGTCAGAAATAACAGCGTTGCTTCTTTGGCACAATCACACGTCGGAGTCCGCACTGCCGCATTCGGTATTTTCACGGAAGAGGGAGGCCACAACAAAAATGCAGGTCTCTTTCTACCAGCAAGGCCTTCCTCGGCGAGAGCGCCCGACCACATTTGGGTTGGCTTATGTAGGCTGCGGGGAATGGACGCGTCTGGGGTGTTGGTAGTAGCTTCGCCCTGGATGGGTGGACGCATCCAGCTACGAATGTTACCGAAAGTTGTAACGGTGGCAAGTCGCTTCCACACACTTCGTGACACACTTTTCGTCACAGCTAATGGAGCTGTAAAAATGGTACTCTTTCAAGGGTATTGTTTAATCAGCATAAAATAGGTAAGTCAATAATGTACAATTCATCGAGAGTAAGTTTGATACCAATCTAAAGCTCATTAAATGACGTGTACAAAACAAGTCCCCATTAAGGAAGCAAAAACAAAGGACCCATTGGAGGGAATATCAGAGTCCTTCAATACGCAAAGAGGGTACGAGAACTTCTCCGTAACGCTATCGGAGAACTTGGCACGCGACTACGCGTGGTGCTAGCGTCGACAAGGGGCCGCCAATCTATCCAGCACCACTGAGAGTCTTTCAACCGCAAAGAGGATCATAATGTTGAACTCCTCCAAATGAGCCACCAATTGGCCGCGGTGACTCGTAATCCCCCTGGCAGCGTTTCCGATTAGTGTAAGCGTTTTCTGATTTGACGCTCGGTCAACTGTTTAAACTTTTCTTTTCACAACAATCTCCAAAATAATGTGACTCTTCGTTTCTTCTTATAGCGTCAAAATGAATTCCGTCATTCACCGTCAAAATTCTGTGTCGCTAGAAGCGTCATCAAGTTGAGGCACTGCGAATCCGCACACTCAATTGCCTGGTTTTCTTTTTAGCTTGCGAAACATTGTTTTTTTTTTAAGAAGCAATTAAAGAAAAGCTTATTTGTGAACGTTTTTTTTAAATAATTAAAGAATTACCGGTGCTTGCTCAATTGCAGACGTTACATAAAGCGGGGTGTACGAGAAATCGTTTTTTTTTTAACTACTGGCCCTTTGTTACTTTGGGGTAACTCACTAAAAATTATAACCCCCACCAAAAAAAATATATTTTCCTGGACGATACTGTTCCTGTACCCTGTACCAAAATTTGGCCGAAATTTCGTGACCAGTTGCATATTGAAGGACTCAGGTAATATCAACGAAACTGTTAAAATGTCTTTGTTAGGTCAAATTCATTCGACGAAATTAAGGCCTTTAAGTTGTCTACAAAAAAGTCTTGCGTTCTTTTACCTTTATGCTACATAGTGAACTTACGTAAGCAGCCGCCACCTAAAAAAAAAAGAAGTTTCGTCGTTTATTTAGTCAGATCCCCGTAAGCCAAATTCCCCTCATACCATTTTTTTTTGTTTTGCAAGGCCTGCAAAATAGGGAAGTTTTTAAACCGAAACTTTAATTTCTCAGATCATTGCATAAAAGGCGTTCAGAAATGTGTTCCTGTGGAATTGTCTTTAGTGTGGTTGAGCAATTCACCTAATTAGGAGACCACCCTTGTCGTCATCCTCTATCTTCCGCTCTCTTCCTCTCCTTCCTAGCTTACTGAAGTCTCCCACTATCTCTTTCTCTCTCTTTTCTTTCTTTCTCTCCCTCTCTTTCTCTATATATATCTCTAAATCTTTTTAGCTAAAATTTCTGGCCTGAAAGGTTCACTTGAATGTTCAGGCAGTAAAGGCACCGAATATAATTAAGTCAGGAAAAAAAATCGATCCTCGCCCCACGTAACTGCAGACTTTGGTTTTGAGAATCTTTCGTTTGCTTTCTGCTAGCACGCAGGAACATTCGAGTTAGAACTCTCCCGAAGGTACTAATAATTAACATTGTTTCAATATTAATAAAATATTTTAGATTAGTAGAATATTAGCTCAAGCTCGTGCCCAATCCGTGAAATATAAACACCGAATATATACACGTACCAAGCTTACTTAGAGGCTTATTGTTTGAAATTTTTAGATGTGCCCCTATGATGCATATAAACTGAAGTTTAACACAAAATTGTAATGTTTACAGCAGTATTTTTATGTTGCAAGTTAGGGTACAATGACTTTTTATAATGGTAATTTCACGTGTTTTGTCTACCCTGCAATTATGTCCATGACGGCTTATTTTTCAGTTTTAATAATCTACTGCAGGGTCCAACGGTATTATCTCTTTGTCAGAAACCGTGTAGAGCAACGAGGTCACTACTCGCAGTGCCAACCGTCTTCAGACAGTAGTGTGCTTTACTTGTGAACAGTTATAACAAGATCCTTTAAGCCTATGGACTGCGGCAACATATTTTTGCATGTAAAATTAAGAAATTTTTGATAAAACTTTGCATCGCATTAAGAACAACAACAAACGACTGGAAAGTCCCTAGTTAATAAAAATATTCATTCGTTTACAACGTTTGGTCGCTTTGAGGCTTCCCACGCTCTCCCATCATTAAAGTCACACATTCTGTGTGGTCACAAGTATTAACAACCAAATTTACAACATTGTTTTCAATACTTTCTCACCAGAATAATTTAGTGTGGTAATATCTGAATTACAAAAAAAGAAACCGCTGACGTGATTTTAATAAACACCCCAGTGTCCTCCCCATATGCCAAAGTATGGAAATAAAGACAAAGCTCGACTCAAAGGAAAAAAAACATGCTGTAATTCGTGAATAAATGTTTCCGCCACTTTCTGCCCCTTTGCATTTCTTAGGGTATTTGTGTTTTACTTTTCTTTCAAAACTAATTCGATGCCAACGCGAGCCGCGTGTGCAGATTGTTGCAAAACAAACGCGCCAACGATTGCAAAGAATGAGAGTCACGATGAGCTCAAATAAATAAAACAAAGTTCCCGCAATTTGAGAGTCTGCAGCGACCGGTGGTTCTAAAAAAAGTTTTGGCTCCGACGTTTAAAATTTTTGCCATATGGGGTTTTGTTTCAAACAGGGCTGCGACAATCCGGCCTTCAATATTTTATATTTTTACCGGAGACAATATTGGTACGAAAACAAAGAAACAAACCACAGAACCAAAACAAGTGCGTTATTCTTATATCTTTGATACATGGGCACATTTAACTGCAGTTGCGCTAGGCACTGTCACCACATATACTTGCAGACAACATTCTGTGGCTATGCAGTCAAAGCTATGGGCGCACGTGTGCTTGAGGATCTGAGTACTCATCAAAACAGTTCACGCGCACACTTCACTTCTTCAGAAATAGCTGTCCGAGGGTATAGTGCAGTAATTATGGTGATGAGTAACAGCAGTTGAAGTTGAGTTAACTGCGGTTAAAGGGAAACTCGGTCCATACTTTCGATTTTGGGATTATGACGGTTTTTAGTGCAGTCAGCGTCCCTGAATTGCAAGGTGTAACTTTTTTCTCGTTATTGCGCGTAGTTTTAAAGATATCGACGTCTCAAAGTTTTGTTTGGGGCGTGGCCAACAAAACCGAAACTAGCTGCTCGAGGCCCCGACAACACTGGAAATCAGCCGCTATGTGAACGTGACGTCAGGATCGTTCTCGTTCAACGAGTACGCAGGCCGAGCAACACCTACCTCTGTTGCGCTAGCCGTCTAAAGATAGGAGGTAAGCTGATTTTCTTTTAATTCTGTATACGTGGTAGTTATCCAGCATATGTAGCAAGAGTTAGTGCGTATACCCGAAAGCTAGTGACTGGAAAACCCGTGAACTCATTGCGTTGCACTTACTCGGCCGCCGCCGCCGTGCGTGCGCTATATATGCCGTACTCGTCGCTTGCATACTCAAAAGCTAGTGACTGGAAGACATGTGAACTCGTTCGGTGCCGTACTCGGCGGCTATCGCCGTGTGTGCGGTCTTCCGTACTCCTCGCTAGGCCTAAATTGTCATCGGGGCTTTGTGGATAGAGCGGCGTTGCTCTACGCCGCGCTGCCAGTGACGTACAGTACTGGGGGCCTTCTCGCTTTCGCGCTGCGGGTCAGTCCCAGACACGAAGCTTTGAGGCTCTCCGGCGCGTGCTGCGGCGCCCGAACACACGTGTGCTGGGCTGTACACGTCTGTTTTTCGTTCTTTTGTCCTCGGGCGTGTAAAAGCCGAAGTCAAAGTCCACTCGTCGAACAGCGTTCACCCACAGCTTCTTCAATTTCCGGTCCGTTGGAAACTTGTGAAAAAGCACCTCCGAATGGCGCAGCGGGTTGTTTGAGCAGCCCACAGCACTCGCTACAAGTTGCACTTGGCATCTTTCGAGGAACAGCTGGGCAGTCTTGGGCGCACCAAGTTGATTGCTAAAACGAGTCTTGGAATCCTCACAAGCAAATAAACAAAAGGCTATACCGAAGCTACACGGGCTACAGATAAAAGCAACGGCTAAACACGCCAATCCCAAGCCGAAGTAGTGGTGGTACGGGCTCAAAGAAGCGCACTCCGCACAACGTCCGGACCAGAGGAAAAAAGGGAACGATACTGACGTCACGGCCCAATGTTGCTTTAGCGATCGGAAACCCGCTGGCCGCCCGCTAAGAAGCAGCGGCTCGCGGCAGTGCATATTTTTATTATCGGCATTAGTTGAGAATGCGGCGTCCCACGGACGTAATATTTTGGCTGGGGTCGTATTTTGTGTCACTAGAGCGATACCAGTAATTTATTTCGTTTTGAGTTTTGGCCGGAGTTGCGCTTTAAGGGTGCCCGGATAACACCGGTATTAATGACGTTCTTGACTTTCACCTTTATGTACTTTTTTAAAAAAAATGTTAATTATCGCCCTTTTTCTGAAATATTCCCCAATGTTAAAACTCTTAATCTGCGTCACAGAACTGATTTTTGTTTTTTTACGTTCTTAAGTATGTGTCGAGACACGCGATGAACCACACGTTGTTTTGTAGGTTCAACGCAAAACTCATAAAACTGGGCTTTGACTACACTGTAAGAAAAAATGGAGAAAAAAGGTAGCAACAGCGAGGTTTCCTCCCTCCTACTGACGCGCCCTCAAGCGGAGACGAGAAAGAAGGGAGGAACGAGACGTTTTTCTCCTTTCCAGGCAAACGAAAAAAAGCTTCCGCACTCCCGCTTCATCTTCTTTCGGTTTTGTTTTTCGAGCACGTCGCGCAAGTTGTTTATTAAATGTTGCTGTGTTGATTGAGCTTCCGCGACAGCGAGAGCCGCCTGTAATTCCGTCTCCTAGTCTAAGCGTTCAGAACATTTTGGGGGCATTGACGTTTTTTACCGCTAATTTTATCAAACGAGCAAACGAAGCCGCTAGGAACAGCAAAGTTCATGAGGCATTGCCAGCAGCGCTACGTACATTAGCTAAGTTGGCCATCTCCAGATTGCAAAACCACGCGGACCACTGGAACCACGCGGAACCACGCGGACCACTCGGAACGATGTGTCGACGTTGACGGCGCTATGGAAATTGCGGAAACTGCGTCCAAGACAGGCAGGTTTTGCTGCCGGGTACCTGGGTGCTTAGGTACCTTCTGTTCTGAGTTCAGTTCTGTTTTCCGATGCCGAGTGCCAACCGGCAATCAACGTGGTTCTGTATTTCTGCGTGTAAGCAACATATAGCAGCAACATCGCGATGGCAGTGTACGCGTTGTGAACAGACGACTGGAATTATCGCCGATGTGACCATATGTTCATGTGTCAGTGGTGTAACAACAATATGAATGACGTCAACTGTAGGCCATTGATGCCGCTAATCGGGCCGTGATCGGAGGGGGCGGGGTGTCGCAGGTTGAAATTCCGTTTTACATTAACAAGTTTAAGACCACTTGAGGGATTAGGTGCAATCCGTCGACGTGCGGATGGTGATGTTGAAACGCTGGTCTGAACCGTAGCTCCTATCGTACAGTGGCCAATGTGACTGTCGGTTGTCTCCTCCCCGAGATCGATTGCGCTCTGGGGAAAAAAACTTAATAGTATAGAAATATGACAGAAAATATGTATATTGACAGTATGGAATTTTAGTATTAAAGGAGGATGGTAGGTAAAATCGAAAAAAAGCTATCCTTTATTTTGTTGTTTAAATGTAGTACGGTTCCTGGAGAAACTGCCCTATAAATGGAGCGATGGGATGAGCGATAGAAGTTTTTGAGCTCGCCACGTCGTAGCTCCATACACTTAACACCTGCAGCAAGTCGCGGCTTTGACTGCATTCAAGTTGATCGAAACGCGATTTCTCTGCCCCTGAAGCTTCGCTTCCACTTGAATGAATGCCCCCTCTACACAGATTAACTCAAGACGACAATTGGAGCCCTACGCAAACAGCACAAATAGAAAAAAAACACTACAATAAAAATACTGGTTGCGACGTGCCGTGCGGGGAAACAAATGGATTACTTGGAACCGCATTGGAGCGGCTTGATTTATTGGCTTTTTGAAATAATTACGGCATGAGCGTTTACTTTTTACTAAGAGATCCATCTCCTGAACTGTTCAAAATATTTTCAGAGGTGTGACATTGCTGGGAAAAATATCAGCATGCTGAGAATATTTTTCATTGCTTAGGCGGTCACCGAGAAACTTTGTACCTTCGAAACGACCAGTATAAAAGACGGAAACGCAGATCGCAGATGTAGAGGGAGGAAGTGGCCGAGTGGGCTAACGCGTTTCAGCTCGGAGCGTGGAGCGATAGCTTGCGCTGGGAACCTCCTGGGTTCGATTCCCACCGCCCCGCCCTCCTCGATCTGGATGAGTTTCGTACCGGCACGCGTTCGTGTGATCACTACTGTGTGATGCACGTTAAAAACCCCAGGTTAGCGGTTGTACCGCACTGGCTAAATTTCTCATCTACAGCTAAGAGACCGATTACCTGTTGAGGCGCATCTCCATCAAGGCTCTATAAACATACAGAGCAAACCAATTCGCAGATGTAGTGATCGGGTAAGTGTGCCTTATCTATGTTTGTATCTGCAGCGTATGTGTGTATGTGTGTGCGGTAAATGTATTATTCAGCTGGAATAATAAAGGTTCCCCAAGGTCTCAAAGCGCAAAGGTGCCGTGAGCAAATAATGTATTTTTGTTTTGTAAAACATGAATTAGGCGGTACCTACAGCCACCTAGCTTAGCTACTTGCAATTACTCTGCTTGAGCCTGCATCTGGTGGCAAACAATTTAGCCTTCTTTCACGCTTGGCAATAATTTTAAACTATTTTGAATTTGTGTTTTTGAGAGCGGCTTTGGTTTCGCGAATGGTTTATCACTCTTCCGTTATGTGCGGTTGACGAAGAAATTGTGGCTTGACGAATAGCAAAGGTGACGGTAAATTCCGCGAAGTAACTGGATATCGGCTGTCTCCGTTTAACATCTCAGTCCTGACGACGAGTAGACTGAGTAGCTGCATTCAAAACGCGTTTTTTCACTTGCGGGGAAAGCTGGCTTCGGGAATAAATACAGATCGCGGAAAACTCGTGTTACGGTTTAATTTTCCGCTCCTCCCATCCCTTACAATAGACGTATCGTCCTTGTTAAGCCTTATTAAGCTCGCTTTGCTCGATTCGGGGCCCCCATAATGAGATGCAGGCGACGGAGGAACTTTGCTACCCTGCTGTCAGGACGAAAGTTACTCCCTTTTAAAGTAACATAGGCCACCATAGCGTTCCTTCCTTCATAAAGGACTATAGATATAGTTTTTTTCTAAGAGTGTACATTCGGTAATTTGTACACGCCCGGTTAATTCGTGATGTGTTTTCCTGGATTTATTATTTTTCCTTCTACATTTATAACTAAATATGAAGTTTAAGAAGACATGTCATGGGTTGTACCTGTCAAGATGAGTTTGACATGATGTGTTTTCACACAATTCATATTTTTCAGTCGTCTGATGTAATTGATTCGGCCTCTTTGTCGTGCACGTAAACTAGCCACGCTGGTTGAAAATATTGCCGCGGGCGCAGCTAACCAAATAGGCAGCGCGCCCGTGGCATAACGGTTATCGCACTTATCTTCCACGCAGAAGGCCAGGGTTCGATTCCTGGCCGCGCCTACACATTTTTGTTGACGCTGTAATGTGATGTTCTAGCAAATTCGAGAGCCGCCTTGCTAATTCGAGGTTAGAATGTTCTACGAACCGAACCTTCTACGCCGAATGTTCCGGAAGCCCACGCGTGTACAAAAGGGGCTCCGCCTGGCAAGCCGAGTCAGTTTTCGCCTCAGCGTTCGATCCTGCTGCTTCGCCGCTTTCGACGCCCGCGACGCTCTGCTGTTATCTTTTGTTTCCTTCTTTATTTTTGGGCACAAGTTCGCCCCCATTAAACGTTTAGTTTCTTCAGTTATTATCGCCTCATCACTTGTCATTCGTGACATTTTGGTGGAGGTGCGGGGTACCGCATGCCCCTGCCGCGTACCCCTCCGAGGGCCCGCAGTGCAAGTCCGACGCCAAGCCCAGGAAGAACCAACGAAGGCACTACCGAGATCCGGTTCAGTCGTCGCACCCAAGGCCTACACCCGGAATTCGGACCTCTGCCGCCCAGGACCAAGCAGCCAACGAGGCCGACGATGGCCAACCAGTCGCCGACCCCCGCCGCTCCTGCCGTCGTCTACCTGCCCGCCGCTCCCCGTACGCCGACTCCCTTTGACTCCTTTTGAACAATAAGGAGTGGATCCTTGGGAGTATGTTATCGGCCACCCTCATCTTCGTCATCATTTGTTGAGACTTTGCATAACGCCATTAACTCCATAGTGATGCGGTATCCCAGCGCACCCATCTTCCTTCTGGGTGACTTCAATTTTCCCACTATATCATGGTCAGATGACGTTCATTGTATGAATGTACATTCTACAGAGTGTAATTCGTTCATTAACTTATGTCTGGATTTTAACCTTTCGCAATTAGTTCTTCATCCTACCAGAGTGTCTCCGACGACAGCAAGTGTTTTAGATCTCATATTGACTACTCACCCTGAGCATGCAAGTGCCATAGCTTATCTTCCAGGGATCAGTGATCACTCTATGCTACATTTTCATTTCAAAACGTCGGTATCTAGGCCGACTGTCCAACGAAAGCAAATACGCGATTACAGTAAAGCGAATTTTGATCAGATCAACAATGATCTTGCAGTTTTCTTTGACCAGTATTTGACAGACTTTTCGGGGCGCTCTGTTGATGAAAACTGGGGCTTGTATAAAGATAAGGTAATCTCCCTTATCGACAAATACGTACCGCTACGAACTATTCTTGAAAATAATCAGTCACCTTGGTTCACGAAAGCCCTGAAGAGACTGTCAAATAAAAAAAAAAAGCGCTTGTACCGTGCGGCCAAGTTTTCCTCGTGTGAGCGTCGCTGGGCCGCGTATCACAGTTCTGTAGAAGTTTACAAAAGAGCGATTGAAGACGCTAAATCTCACTTTTTTACACGTAGTCTTCCAGACATGTTGGTAAATAACCCCGTTAAATTTTGGAATACTGTTAACAAAAAGGACCGTTTTTCAATTTCTCTTAAAACTTCAAGTGGTGATAGCGTGCCCAGTGACGAATGTGCTAATGTCTTAAATAGTATATTTATTGAATCTTTTTCTAATATTAGCAACATAAGTTACCCTTCGATGAACTGTGCCTGTTATCTGCCAATGGATGCTATCTTTGTTGATCCTGCTGGTATTGCAAAAATTATAGATAAACTGAAGTTATCATCCTCATCAGGAGTGGACGGTATTAATTCCAAGTTTTTGAAAAACACTAAATTATACTCATCTCTTATCCTTTCCAAATTGTTTGAACAGTCGCTGCAAGATGGTATTTTACCTTGTGATTGGCGAGTGGGGAAGGTGGTTCCAATTCCGAAAGGTGGCGATAAACATTCCCCTAACAACTATCGTCCCATTTCATTAACAAGCATACCATGTAAACTTCTGGAACATATTATCTTTTCCCAACTCGTACATTTCCTAGAGTCGAATAATTTCTTCACTGAAGCACAGCACGGATTTCGTAAATCATTATCTTGTGAAACCCAACTCCTATCCTTCACTCATGACATTCATTCTATTCTTGACCGAGGCTCCCAGGTGGACTGCATTTTCTTAGACTTCGCCAAGGCATTCGATAAGGTGTGTCACGAGCTATTACTGCTAAAACTTGCAAAACTTAACATTGACCCTAACGTTCTCTCATGGATTCGGTCTTTTCTGAATAACCGTTCACAATTTGTAACAATTAACAACGAAAACTCTCCACCTGTGTCTGTGAATTCTGGAGTTCCTCAAGGGTCTGTTTTAGGCCCACTACTATTTTTAATTTATATTAACGATCTTCCCATTAATGTGTCTTCATCCGTTTGTCTCTTCGCCGATGACTGTGTAATTTACCGTGAAATCTGTCATGATTCTGACCTGTCTGCACTTCAGTCTGATATTAACTCTGTCTCTCGTTGGTGTGAATTATGGCTAATGAAACTAAACACTAGTAAATGCAAACACATGAGAGTGTCCCGTAAACCTAACAACAGTCCCTGTTACCACCTAGATGGCAACCTTTTGGAGCAAGTGGCAACGTACAAGTACCTTGGTGTTCACTTAACAAATAACCTTTCATGGAAACCCCACATTCAGTATGTTACTACCCGTGCTAACTGCATGTTGGGCTACTTAAAACGCAACTTTTCATTGGCACCTCTTTCACTAAAATTGATCCTCTACAAAACATTAATCAGGCCTAAATTAGAATATGCAGCTTCCATCTGGGATCCCGGTCACGATACTCTAATCACTGCATTGGAATCCATTCAGAATAGGTCAGCTCGTTTCATTCTTTCCAACTACCACCGTACTGCTAGTGTCACATCGATGAAAAATAGTTTATGTTTACCACTTCTCTCCTTGCGACGTAAAATTTCACGCCTATGTCTATTTCATAAAATGTATTTTCATAATCCTCTCCTACGCAATCAGATGATTACTCCCCCTTTTACATTTCATCCCGTCTTGACCATCAGCACAAAGTTGGAGTTCCAAGTTCATTTACCACAACATTTCAATTTTCTTTTTTACCCCGCACAGCCGAGGAATGGAACCACCTCACAGGGTTGATTGCTACTATAACTGATACTAACCTGTTTAGAAATTCCATCACTAACTATTTTAGCAGTGACCCATGACCTGTTGTTTTTTCCTTTGTTTGTTGTATATTTAATATTGTTGACTTGTTACTATTTTACTATCTTTGTTTCATGTATGTGCTCTCCCCTCTGTAATGCCTTCGGGCCCTGAGGGTACTTTCAATAAATAAATGAATACCTCCGACGACCTCCGCCTCCCCCTAGCCTGCAGCTAGCAGGCGTGTCCCGGTCGCCGTCAGCACGATGTCCAGCTTCACCGATGCACTGACTCCGACGTGAATGCCTGTCACCCCTCACTCCTCGCCGGGGAAACTAGAGCGCAGCAACCACGTGGAAGTGGAGTTGCCGAAAACGCCCGACGCCAAGATCCTGCACGAACGTCGAGATAGCCCCCTACTCTGAACGCCACCAGAGGCCGAAACGATGCCCCTGTAAAGGTAAAGAATAACCTAAACATCGTTATCGACGGCCACGACGCGTCGGCTTTCGTCGACACCGGAGCAAACTACTCCGTCCTGAGTGGGAGGCTCTCCCAACGCCTTCGGGAAGTGACGACGCCGTATGATGGCCCACAGATACGGGCCGCTGGGGGACATCTTATCACGCCAGTCGGAAGAGTGCACTGCTCACGTCGTTATTCACGGCGAGAGGTGTGCGGTAAAGTTGGTCGTTCTATGAGACTGTGCGAGAGACGTTATACTCGGAAATGGACTTGTTGTTCGAATTTGGCGCAGTCACCGACCTGGAAACCAATGAGTTGAGGCTACGGAAACCTGTCGTAATGCCCGAGGATCACAAAACTACGGCAGCCACGTCAGCTACAGTGCGTGTACTCTCCGACCACGTGAACTTGCCACCACGCTCGAGTGTACTTGTGCCTGTCGCGACCGAAAAAGGGATCTGCGGAGAAGCTTTGCTGGAAGGTAACGTCCAACTGCTCCTACTAAGAGGGATCGGTGTCGCAAGAGGCATTGCGGAGCTCCAATACGGACACACTGTTGCACTCGTAACAAACTTCCAACAGGAGTCTCAGCACCTTACGAAAGGCACCGCCATGGGTCACGCCGAGGAACTCGCCGGACTCAGCCGCTATCGCCGGAGTATCAGAAGACCTCTCTTCGTGGCCACACGAGACAATGCCGCCTTCGCAGTTCGACTTCGATCCAACCGTGCCTATCCCACAACGGCGACAACTCAGTGACCTTCTCGCCGAGTTCAGTGAGTGCTTCTCTACGTTGTCAAATGGACCGCCAAACGACGGTTGCGAAACATAGAATTGTTTCTGATGACGACGCGCTTCCGGTTCATTGGTCGCCGTAACGTGTCTCGGTGAAGAGAGAGAGAGTCATCCAGAAAAAGTTGAAGAAATGCTTGACGACGACATCATCCAGCCCTCAATCTGGCCGTGGGCTTCACCGGTAGTCATGGTGAAAAAGAAAGACGGGATTTTTCGGTTCTGCGTCGACTATCGTCGACTGAACGCCGTAACAAAAGGACGTCTACCCGCTGCCCCGCATCGACGACACTCTGGACCGGCTGCACCACGCCCGATACTTTTCGTCGATGGACCTGAAGAGTGGGTACTGGCAGATCAAGGTCGACGAACGGGATCATGAGAAGACTGCCTTCGTCAGGCCGGACGGACTGTACGAATTTAAAGTGATGCCGTTTGGACCGTGCACAGCACCGGCGACCTTCCAGCGCGTAATGAATACCGTCCTTTCAGGCTTGAAATGGCAAAGCTGTCTTGTCTGCCTCGACGACGTCGTGGTATTCGCAAACGACTTCGATGAGCACCTGAGACGTCTGCGAGCCGTGCTACAGGCTGTCCTGAATGCTGGACTGACACTCAAGCCATCAAAATGACAGTTCGCTTGCGGCGAGCTCAAATTCCTGGGCCATGTCGTGAGTGCTCAGGGTGTAAGCCCTGACCCGGGAAAGACATCCGCTGTCGCCGCATTTCCGAAGCCATCAAACAAGAAAGCCGTACGAAGATTTCTTGTGCTGTGCGCTTACTACAGACGTTTCGTTCGCGATTTCGCCAAGATTTCTGCACCTCTCACAAATCTCAGCAAGGACATCGTGAACTTCCAGTGGGGAGGAGCAAGGACAAGCGTTCAAAGACCTGAAGGAAAGACTCCAGTCGCCCCCTATCCTCGGACACTTCGATTCATCAGCAGAGATGGAAGTCACACGGACGCCAGCAACGCCGGACTGGGCGCGGTACTCGTCCAAAGACAAGACGGAGCAGAGAGGGTGATCGCTTACGTTAGCCGGGCACTGTCCAGAGCAGAGCAAAATTACTCAACGACCGACAAGGAATGTCTTGCTGTCGTCTGGGCGTTAACCAAGTTCCGCCCGCACCTGTACGGGATCCTGTTCCGCGTTGTTACAGACCACCACACTCTCTGTTGGCTCGCCAACCTCAAGGGCCCGTCAGGACGCCTCGCTCGCTGGAGTCTCCGACTGCAAGAATTCGACGTAATCATTGTGCATAAGTCAGGCCGCAAGCATAACGACGCCGACTGTTTGCCTAGGGCTCCAGTCGAATCTCCTTCCGACAGCACCGGCGACGACGACGACGCCCGTTTTCTCGGCGCAGTTACAGATACCGACATGGGAGCACTTCAACGAGACGACCCGGAACTTCACGCTGTGATCGACCACCTCGAGGGTTAAGGAAGTTCAGTTCCGCGAGTCTTGGCCTGAGACATGTCAAGCTTCGTTCTGCGGCGACGCGTGCTTTTCAAGAAGAACTTTGTAACCAGTGACCCTGACTGGCTGCTGGTGGTTCCTGCCGGCCTTCGAGAAGAAATCTTTCAAGCCTGCCACTACGACCCAACGGCTGGACACCTCGGCTACAGCAGGACGCTCACCCAAATTCGTGACAAGTACTATTCGCCGGGACTCCGAAAACCCTCCGTTTGTACACACGGTCCTGCCATGAGTGCCAACGACGTAAAAAGCCTCCAAAGAAGCCAGCAGGACTTCTGCAGCCGACACCTGCCCCGACTACGCCCTTCCAGCAGGTTGGATTTGATTTATTTTGGCCGTTCCCAACATCGACGCAAGGGAACCGGTGGATTATCGTGGCGACCGATTATCTTACACGATACGCCGAGACGAAAGCCCTTCCATCGAGAACCGCGGTTGAAGTCGCCAAGTTTTCATCCAGTTCATTCTCCTTCGACACGGCGCTCCTGAAGTGCTAATCACAGATAGCGGGTCATCTTTCATGGCACAGCTGACTCAAGAAGTTCTTCGGCTCAGTCACACCAGCCATAGACGAACCACCGCTTATCATCCACAGACCAACGGGCTAACGAAGCGGCTCAACTAGACGATCGCCGACATGATTTCCATGTACGTCGACGTAGAGCACTAGACGTGGGACAACGTGTTGCCGTACGTCACGTTTCCGTGATGTACGGCACACAAATTTCACTTTGCAAAGTTGTATGAAGAACACTCATTGACAAATGTGTGGAAGAAGCATGCAAGATTTAGTAGGCAGTTCCAATTTATACAGACATTTAGGAATGCAGTGTGCAATGTTTGTTCCGGCATATCTTCATTTGCTGAACCTTTAGTTATACGTTTCGTGCAAGCTGTATCGTCTTTGTAGGTGACGCCTAATGTAATATCATTTACTGTACAGTCTATGAAGGTCGGCGGGAGTGCCCAAATGGAGCTGGCCGGTCTGAAAAGGAGCTTCAGCTTCCTGGACTCTGAAAGCATGATATTAGAGCTCTTTGTCACAGACTGCCAAATTGATTACAAGGCCTTCACGAAGAAAAAAAAAGCCCGACATCCGACACAAATTTGACATCTGGCATGTTTCAAAAAATTATGTTTATCCTTTCCCAGAATTTATTAGAATCCCGGAGAAATGCCTTCCTTATGTCAAATATTGACAGCTAATGGCACATCCCCCCGAAAAAGATGAATTGAAATGTTAGATTATTGCGGTGCGTATTTTAATGTAGCGGGTTTCTATCCCTGGACAACCAATGCCTTGAAGAAGTGGAAAGCTGTTTAAAATGTTTACGGTGATCATTGTATCTAAGAGGGCTGAGCTTGTCGGGCCTGGATTTAAACGAATGCATAAAGGTCATTGCAGTACCTGTTATTGCTAAGGTTTCTTGTTCTTGAAGGTTAGTTTTCATAAAATAC
>JAZHYW010051452.1:0-22814 GCA_037355805.1 Ixodes ricinus
TCGGGCGTTCAGATTATTATGTATCGTGACTGAACATGTTCTAATTATCAAGAATTTGAAGAGAAACTGAAGCGGTTTCGTATTTGAGGAAAAAAAACACTTGAATCGTCTTTCTTTGGCCTCCAAAATCACAATTATCGAGACGTTTTTTGTTTGGTGCGCGGAACTCGCAGAATATTGTTTTCAAAGTACCGCCGAAGACCCTTCTTCCCTGAGCGTTACGTTATATTCAAAGACTTCGGAATCTCCGCTCTCGCGCATCTCCAGCGCCTGTCAAAGCTACGCACGCGCACTTTTGCCACAGCTACGTCCCATTTATATGAATCCGGTTAATATGGATACCCCGCTTGTAGTAATTGCGGGTTTATTTCCATGATGAGAAAGTGTGCCGCTGGCTGACCTAGGGGGCTAGGGCACGGTGGAAGTGTGACCTAGGGCTTGCTTCATCGCGGCTTAGTCCAGTCAATCGCGCTCAGTGTTCAGTCTCGAGCTCTCCGCGCGGCCCTTCCGCGAGATCTCGTCTTCTGCCTTTTTCTTCGAGTTACCACACTCCTCCCGCTTTAATTGTTTAGGTGCAAACGGGAGCACCAGCATCCGGTAGGCTCGGTGGCACGCCAAATCTGTCTGGGGGACGCCGGATCTGTTGAGGATAACGATTTGAGTGTTCAGTCGGTGGCGTGGCAGCGTCTCCTGCCGAACCTGGCTGTGTCACTGGAGGTTTGGCTTTTTGATGAACTCTGTAGGTCTCCAGATGTTTCCGTCGACACTCTAGAAGTGGCAGTTGGGTCTAAGAGCATCCATAGTGGTGGGCAGGTTGTTTCACGACTTGATAACTGAGCGAGCATGCACTTGCAAAAGAGGGTCCAAGTGAAGGGAGGCTGTACGTTCTCGTACCATCACTCGATGCCATAGTGGTCTTCTTCGGGAAACAATGACTCTAGGAGACCAACAGTGTTGGATCCCTCTCACGTCTCGCACGACGACCTTATCTCCTACATTAAAACAACGAAGTGATCGTCGTGACTTGTCGTGTGGCAACTGTGCTGTGTATTGTGTGCGTGTTCACCGCGCTTAGCGAACACGACCTCTGGCCCAGGCAACGGCGGGCTGATGTAACTGGAGACGCCGGCAGGGGAGAGCGAGCCACGGAGAAGAACGTGACGCCTGCGCGAAAGAAACAGACTGGGCGCGGTCGCAGACCTAAGAAGACGCTTCTCAACCGAATGTAATCCAACAGTTAAATAAATATATCCTGCATTATCCTAAAATTACTGGTATTTCACAAACTGTATTAAAATATTCTGGCGGGCTAGTTGGTTATAGGTACTAATTTACGAATAGCGATAAGACAAGGACAGACGAAGAAGTGGACAGGACAGGCGCTATCCTGTCCTGTCCACGAAAAAGTGGACAGGATAGCGCCTGTCCTGTTCACTTCTTCGTCTGTCCTTGCCTTAGCGCTATTTGTAATTTAGTATGTATAACCAACTGTTGCTGGCGTTGGTGCTTGATCACAGTCCGCTCCACACTTGGCTTTATTAAATCCAGGTGAGTGCGAAGCGGCCGCTTGAGGAACTGTTCAGCCGGTTTTTTGTCTGTGATTGAATGAGGAGTGCTCCGATAACTCAGGAGAAACCTGGCCAGCCTTTGATTCTCTGTTTCTGTGTGTGTGTTTCCAGCAGTTCGCTCAGCCGCGCCATTTGAAGCGGGAGTATATGGCGATGTACGGATGTGCTTCCCTCCGTTCATTCACGGAAAGTTCTCGAAGCGTGCAGAAATTAAATGCGGTCCGTTATCCGAGACAACTTGAGCGGGCACTTGATATGGCGCAAAGAGGTTCCGCAACAATTCAACGGTGCGTGCTGCCGTAGTCGTTTTTTTTGGGGGGGGGCGGAACTTCGATCCACTTGAAGAAGCTGTTCATTACTACCAGGTAGTGCTGCTTCTCGAGCTCGGCGTAGTCTATATCGCAGAAGGGTTTGGATTTGGGCTATTTGGTTGAACATGTTTAGGGGTTAAAAGCGCTAAAGACGACAGACGGTAAGAGAGACACACACCACAGCACTCTGTAGTGTGTGTCTCTTCTACTCGTCCGTCGTTTTTAGCGATTTTAACCCCTAAACGTAGTCTATATCTATCCTCCCACGGGTTTTTCGCCCAAGACCACGGGTGTAGAGGTGCAGCAGCTGGTTGGTTCTGCATGGATGCACAGGCGTAGCACCGCTTAATGAAATCTTCAATGCCCTGGTCTAAAATTGGGCACCAGAGATCGTTTCGTGCCTTGGCCTTCATGCGACTGACGCCTGGGTGATTATCGTGCAGTTCTTGTATAAGTCGTTTTCTAAGATCCAATTGTATGATGACTCGGCTTCCCCATAGAAGACAGCCTTGGTCTGTTGGAGCTGCTCCCGTTTTTCGAAGAAAGTACGCAGGTTTTTATCCTGAAGAGAGGTGGGCCAAACATTGAGGGTACCGTTTAGGACCTTAGATAAGGTTGGGTCTCTTCTTCTTTCCACCGCGATTTGATGACTTGTGACTGGAAGTAGTTCCAAGTTGGAGACCTGAAGTATACCGACGTGTCTTCGTCAGGGTCACTGGAAGCAAGGTCTAAAGGCAAACGCTATAGTGCATCTGCATTGCCGTGTTCTTTGGACTTCCGGTACACGATGTCACAGTTGTATGATAGGAGGGTAAGTGCCCAACGTTGCATTCGTATTGCGGCTAAGCTTGGAATTGCTGTTTGGGCGTTAAAGATCGCAGTCAAAGGCTTATGATCTATAATAAGGGTGAATTTCCGACCGTATAAGTACTTGTGAAACTTCTTCACTCCGAACACAATACCAAGTGCTTCTCGTTCGATCTGTGCGTAGTTGCGCTCACTTGATGAGAGCGTCCTAGAGGCGCAAGCAATTTGCACTTCGTCACCGTTTGGCATGATGTGATATGACTACTCCCACTCCACTTGGAGATGCGTCGGAGGCGAGGCAAAGCGACTTGCTTGGGTCGTGATGTGTAAGCCACTTGCTTCGCAGCAAGCTCTTTTTTGCCTCTTTGAAGGCTTTTCACATCCTGACGTCCACTTCCAGCGGCTGTCCTTCTCTAGAAGCTGGTGTAGTGGTTTCGAAATCGTGGAAAGGCCCGTCAAAAATCGCCTATTAGTAGTTTAAAAGGCCTAGAAATGAACGCAGTTCCATTACGTTGAAGGCGACGGCGCCTTCTGGATGGCTTACTTTACTTTCAGTTGGGTATAATCCTTGGGCGTCGATTCTGTAGCCAAGATATTCCACGCTGCTCTTGAGGAACTCGCATTTTCGAAGATTCGCCTGAATTACGTTTGCTGTCAGTTGAGCTGGAACTCGGTTCAACAATTGAAGATGGTCCTCAAGAGTACTTGACGTGATAAAGATGTCATCAAGATAGCACACGACGTGCACCAGTCCTTGCAGAATCGGATCCATGGACCACTCGAAACTCGACGGCGCTGTGGATATTCCGAAAGGTGGACGATTGTATCGGTAAGGACCCTTGTGCGTGGTGATGGTAGTGGAGACCTTCGAGTTGGATTCTAGTTCCAACTGTTGGTAGGCACTAGTCATATCTATCTTGTTGAAGGGCTTGTCACCAGCAAGAGTCACGAACAAGTCTTCCGCACTTGGTACTGGATAGGTCTCCGGCTGAACACAACGGTTCACGGTGACCTAGTAGCCTCTACAAAGTCGAACAGACTTGTCCTTCTTTGGAACCACCACGATCGGTGCCGCCCAGTTGCTTCTATGAACTTTGGTGATTGTGCCGCGTTTTTCGAGGGCCTCCAACCCTTTCTCCACATCCTCACGCACAGTGGCGGATCCAGAACTCCGTTTTCTTTTCTTTTATTTTTATTTTTTAGGGGAGGGGGGATGCGGAAAATTTGTAAGGATACTATTCTCCCATGGCATTCCGTCTTGTGCACCGGGGGGTACACCCATGTCAAATTGCCCTCCGAGAAGAGGGAAGGGGGGGGGGTCGACTTTGTTTGGGGAGGGCGCGCCTGCCCCCGCCCCCCCCCAACAGGATCCGCCCCTGCTCACGCAGAGCGTACGGGTGGGGGCGAAGTTTGAAAAAATTGGGGCACATTCGGGCTTGACGTGAATCGCTACTTTGATTCCTTTCACCGTTCCCAGCTGGTCGCTGAAAAGCATATTGTGCTTGTCTAGCAGACTATCTAGTCTGTTCTGAGCAGCAGACTCTGTCAGTGAGAATAAGTTGGACCAGTTGATGCGGATGTACCGCAACCAGTTTTTCCAAGCAAAGCTGGTCTGTCTGCATGGACGACCACCAATGGAAGCGTCATTGTGTGATCTTCGTAGGTTACGGAACTTGTGCCTCTCCAAGGACAGGAATGGCGTCGCCGGTGTACGAGCGGAGGCGAAGAGTCAGGGTTCTAGGGGCAAACCGCACTGCGACGCGTTGTATTGCCTCTCGGAGATGATGGTTAGAGCCACCCTAGTGTCCAGCAGTATTTTTACAGCCTTCCCTGCATTTTGCAGCAGGACTTTGATGCCGTCGCCGACACTGTAGGTGTCTTCATCAACTGGATACAGTGTGACGTAGTTGTCTCGGGAACTTTCTTGGCTAGATATCTGGTGTGTGTATTGTGGCGCACTTATCTTGCTTTTGCAAACTCGAGCAATGTGCCCTTTCTTCCCGCAGTTACGGCACATTTCCTTCTTAAACGGGCAGTCCTGATGAAGGTGATGATTGCCACAACGGTAGCAGGTGCTAGATGTAGAGGCACTCGACGCTCCTTGCGCCGCCAGTTTTCTTCTTTTTTTTTTGTTGAACGTGCCTGGATCTGGACTTTTTGAATTCCTTGATTTTGAGGAGCTGTCGTCTGGGTGAGCTGACGAGCGTCCTGCCTGACGAGTTCCAAGCCCAAAGCGATATCGCACGCTGACTTGAAAGTCAGCGTCCTCTCGATGAGCAGACGGTTGATGTAATACTCGTCTCTAAACCCACAGACGAACCGGTCTCTCAAGGCATCATTCAGGAAGTCCTTGAAATCGCAAGTATGAGCAAGCTTTTTCAGCGCGGCTATGAACTAAGCGAGAGATCTTCCCTCCTTTTGACTGCGTCGGTAGAAGC
Organism: Ixodes ricinus; assembly: GCA_037355805.1. NCBI lineage: Eukaryota > Metazoa > Arthropoda > Arachnida > Ixodida > Ixodidae > Ixodes > Ixodes ricinus. The sequence continues at coordinate 5,125 of JAZHYW010051452.1, forward strand.
GAAATCGTTCTGCAATCGTGATAAGGTTGGGCATGAAATGTTGTATGAGTGCTTGTTTGAGGTCCTGGTAAGAACATTCAGTAGTTGTTCATTGAGATGCAAGGTCTCATAGAAGTTCATGAGTCGATGCAGGAAGTTTTGCAAGCCAAACGTCTGCTTTCTTGCCTTCCGAAACCTCATTAGCCGCGAGCCGGCCTTCGAATCTCTCAGTGTCAAGATCGAATCGATCGGACTTGTTGAAATCAGGAATTTTCTCGATGTAGGCCATCCTCACCCGGTTTGTGTCCGCAAAGGCAGGGTCCTTTCCTGACATCCTAAAAGTCGTGGCTTCTGACAGGGTGCTAGAGTTGTGGACGTTCGGGCTGAAGAACCGTTATCTATGCCGTTGATGCACATCGGATGATGGCTGAACATCCTCTTCGCCAATTGTAGTAACTGTGGGTTTATTTACATGATGCGAAAAGTATGCACTCTGGTTAACATCGCGCTTGCTTCATCGCGGCTCAGTCCAGTCAATCGCGCTCAGTGTTCAGTGCGTGAAGACGAGCTCCCCGAAAGTGCAGCCCGTGCAGCTGCGAGATCTCGTCTCCTACCCTTTCTCCGAGTTACCACACCGCTATATGCATGGACTCCATTTTCGAAGTCAAACTGGGGAGATGCGCGCATGTTTGTCTCGTTATTATGGACAACTCACATTATGGATGATTTTTTTGGGGGGGGGGGCAATGGAGGTGGCCACAATATTCACGAGACATCCCTCTATTTTAAGAAATATTCGGAAAAAAGACCTCGCGACCTTTTGTGAGTGCGGGGGAATATCCCTGGCAGGCTCGCAATTGCATGCGCTGCCCACACGAGCGACATGCGCTTGGCGGACGGAAGATCTGGGTATAACGTAACGACGGGTCAGAGGTTTTCCGCGTTTTGTCACGTTTAATTACATTTTCGGGAAAAAACGAACGTGATATTCGAGATTCGCGGAAAAAATTATTCTAGAATTTACCTGAAACTATTTTTTTAAAATGCGAATAGCATTCTTTGGCTACTTCACGCGCTTTTCGTCTATGTATCTATCATGGCTATCTAACCTCTTACGCCGCGGGTCGATAAATAAATAAAGAAGACCGGCGCCGGCTGGGATTCGAACCGTTGACCCTTTGATCAGCAGGCAGACGCGCTAACCACAGAGCTATGAAGGCAGTCATTCAACGCACTCTAAACGGTTGTTTATATCTTTACCATGGACGCGCTTTACAGCGCTGTCACAGCTACCGGTGCGTGCGCGTTCCATGCACGAGGGCTCATTCCGCTCTCGTGAGGCTGAGCACAGCCGCTACATCACCCTCTCCCGAGCGCGGGAGAGGGTGATGTAGCGGCCGTGCTCAGCCTCACGAGAGCGGAATGAGCCTCGTGCATGGAACGCGCGCGCACGGTAGCTGTGACAGCGTAGCGCGTCTATGGTAAGATATAAACAACCGTTTAGATGCCGTTGGTTGAGACTAGCTGAGACGCCAGAAAGTCTGGTCGGTACCATTTTGAGTGTTTGTGCGTATGGCGCGTGCTTTGCTCGCCTTCTAAGTGACACAAACGCACGTGCTGGGCTGCGGAGATCGTGCGCAGGGCTGTGAAAGTGTCAACAAATTTAGAATCGCCTCAAGAGTGGGCTGGCGTATCTAGAGGTGTGCCGGCCACCTGGCGAACGCGCATAACTCCAGTGGCGGATCAAAGAGGGCGACGGGGGCGGCCGCCCCCACCCCCCCCCCCAAACAAAGTCGACCCCCTCCCTTCCCCCTTCTCGGAGGACGGTTGCGTGGGTGGACCCCCCTTGCACAAGAAAAAATGGGAGAATAGTGTCCTTAAAAGTTTTCCGCCCCCCCCTCCCAAAACAGAGTTCTGGATCCGCCCCTGCATAACTCCGCACCGTTTGATGCTATTCGCATTAACGTAGATAATCATTCCCGAAGGATGGGTTCTGCTGATTTTTAATGCGAATAGCATTCTTTGGCTACTTCACGCACTTTTCGTCTATGTATCTATCTATCTATCTCGGCTATCTAACCTCTTACGCCGCGGGTCGATAAATAAATAAAAAAGACCGGCGCCGGCTGGGATTCGAACCGTTGACCCTTTGATCAGCAGGCAGACGCGCTAGCCACAGAGCTATGAAGGCAGTCATTCAACGCACTCTAAACGGTTGTTTATATCTTTACCATAGGACGCGCTTTACAGCGCTGTCACAGCTACCGGTGCGCGCGCGTTCCATGCACGAGGCTCATTCCGCTCTCGTGAGGCTGAGCTACGGCCGCTAGCTCACCCTCTCCCGCGCTCGGGAGAGGGTGATGCAGCGGCCGTGCTCAGCCTCACGAGAGCGGAATGAGCCCTCGTGCATGGACGCGCGCGCACTGGTAGCTGTGACAGCGCTGTAAGCGCGTCCTATGGTAAAGATATAAACAACCGTTTAGAGTACCGTTGGTTGAGACTAGCTGAGACGCCAGAAAGTCTGGTCGGTACCATTTTGAGTGTTTGTGCGTATGGCGCGTGCTTTGCTCGCCTTCCTAAGTGACACAAACGCACGTGCTGGGCTGCGGAGATCGTGCGCAGGGCTGTGAAAGTGTCAACAAATTTAGAATCGCCTCAAGAGTGGGCTGGCGTATCTAGAGTGTGCCGGCCACCTGACGAACGCGCATAACTCCGCGCCGTTTGATGCTATTCGCAATAACGTAGATAATCATTCCCAAAGGATGGGTTCTGCTGATTTTCTCTGAAAAACATCTTCAGCTTTCCTTTAATTTAGGATTGGACAGCAACATTGTTTTCTGCGCATCGCTGACGGATTCACGGGCAGATTAAGAAAATGCAGGGCGTGACATTGCGCTTCTTGCTTCGAGATTCGTTCTTTTGTCATCTTCGGCGAATATCCGCAATTTTTTTGGCCGCAGAGCGATGATGAAGGTGCTTGAGATAATGGCCACGACCCGCGTCCCTCAAGCTGTCAGTGACTTTCTGGAGATTTTCATTTGGTCATTTTGAACCTGCTCTCACGGCTTGGTGTTTTGACCGCCAGGTGCTGCGAATATCCGATTCGCTCGAGAAGGCTGGAGAGCAAACCTGCCGCCTGTTCTAGCCACCAGGTGCCGTCGATTTTGCTGGAGACACCAAGAACCGCGTAACACAAAAAGAAATTTGTGGACACCAGAGCAATCTTCACCAGTTGTGCTTGCCATATAGGTATGTCTTTCTGTAACCTGTTGGTGATTTGCAAGCGTATGGAAGGTCAATAACGCGGTAAATGTTTTTTCTTTGATTACCTTGGGGTACGAGTTCCATAATCTTGCTAAAATTACAACTGCCTTATCCTGCGCCGTATAAGTCACATTTTTTTTATTATTCCCGTAGGTGCATTTTATACAATGGTGCGACTTATATGCATTTTATTTCCCACATTGACTGCAAAAAGTTCCTCAGGTGTTTTATTTTTAATTCGATTCATTGTTGAGAATATTGAATCTTCCTACATAATACAGCGCAATTCACTTATAACGATGATGGGGAAACCCAAATATTCGATCGCTATAACCGATTTTCGTTGTCTCTAGACTGGCTTTAAAAGGTGCCCGAAATAATACGCCACGCTGCTGGATGAAGCGAATTACTCAGCATTGCAATATACTGATCACGTCGTACAACATCAGCTTTAAATTTAACATTATCTTTATTTCGTAGTTCATGCTGAACAAGTTTTTGGTAAATTGCGCCTAAAAGAAAGGAAATCGACGCTTTTGCATTGCGATTCTGATGCGCTGCTTATCCAGTTGCTTACGCATAGTGCCGCCCGCAGTCGTATCCCAAGTACTAAATCGACAGTAACTGAATTGAGAGGAAAACGCATTGAACGCAAATTGGAGACAGACAGATCATCGATCATGGCACAGGTGATGTCGTTGACATTGTCTGTACATTCCGGTTGTCGACATCGTTGACGACCTGGCCGCCTTCGTCAACGGCGGCAGTGACGACCAAGATCGTGGCCACGATCGTCGCCAAGACGTGGCCACGACGTTGCCACGGGGCGGCAATGGTGGAGCACGGGAAAGCTCATAGATTTGAACGAGGCTCCAGGCGTTTCTAAACATTGACGGGAATGTTTCAGTATGGTTTGTTTTATCTCTACAGAAACTTCCGACACGCGTTTTTACGGAGAGAAATTTTCCCGGCGCCATCTTTAAAATGTGACGACTGATCGACACCGATGAGGATTGTATTGGTCGGCTTCAGGCCGTGCACAGCGACAACTTGCAGTGAATTTCGATGGATACTCACGCCGAAATTTGGGTGTCGTTCGTTCGGCGTTTCGTTTGATTGTTTTGGCGTATTTCTAAAAATCTTTGTTTCAGCACGTCTATGATTCTTGTAGCCGATATGCACTAAAATATTCCATCGTTATATGTGTTTTGTTTACATAGATCCAACGCAAAAACGCATGACTCTCTGAAACTGAGTGTCGAATGCGGTACATCGCTATACGTGGCATCGTTATAACTAGATTGCACCTGTCCACATCTGTGGCCATTTTAATGCAGCTTCGCCACTCTAACTTTGCAAATTAATAGGTGCGACTTATGGGCCGATAAATACAGTACGCTTTTTTTTTCCCGGTTCGATCGCTGCCACTGAAGTCAGGGTTCTTCGCGTGTTTGAGATAAGAGCCAGTGTACGCTGACACGCGTGAGATGATGGCCTCAGCAGCTTCGGTTTTTGTGGGAGCAATCAAAACACCCTCGAAAGGGAGAGCTTCCGCTCATAACGGGGCCGTCACCGAGATACTTCCTTTTGTCTCGCTGAGAACTTCAGTGGCAGACTGTGTAAAAGATAGTACTTTTTTGTTTCCCGTAAGGTTGAGAACTGCGTTGTTCTACGAGACAACGGTAGGGCCCGTGAGAGAAGAGGTGCGTGTCACTGGATCATTTTCCTCCTTTGCATTCGAACTCGAGCACATCCGGTCGGTTGAAGTCTTTTGTTTAACACGCGACGTTCGATCCAAGTGCCCTATAAGGGGCCAAAAATACGCGCTGTGTCTTAAAAGCAAACAAAGAAAATCTTCATCACAGCCATAGCCGGTGACGACAAGTTAAAAAGGCAGATGCTCTGCCTCCAGCGCTAGCTCTGACTTTGATAACACTTTACCGCAATGCGCATCCAAAGCTCAGCCGGAGGTGGCCAATGCGTGTTGGGGCCACTTTCATCGTAGGTCAACGACCTTTTTTGCTTACTCTCGTCCCGAGCCAATGGAAGGCACATCCGGTATAGGCGACGACAAAAAAATATAATACATTTCACACCGCAAATAGTAAAAAACATAGAGGTGAGGCAAAACGAGAATGGGTGGCGGTTACACTTATGCTCCGAATTTCTTCTATTGACGCGGCGACGGAAAAACGACGTTTTCGTTCATATTGGACGGGACGATATTCAAGATGGCGGCACCCTTGCAGAAATAGTGTATACACTCTAAAGAAAACCTCGTCGGTTCACTTCCTTGCAGAATACAGGCACCGCCAATTGCGGCAGAGGGTCCCAGCGAATGACAAAGGTTAAAACACGACTAGACAAAAATTGACCTTTTGGCGAATATGTGCTGCCACCTATGGGGCGATGGGCGAACCTGAGGCGCACTGGGTTGGAGAGTATTTGTAGAGAAAACAACGTGCACGTTAGGCTTCTTGTGTGCTACCGGTTCGTTTTCTTTTTGGTTCTTGGAGGGTCGGACTTGTCAACTCACCTGACTGCGCGAATCCAGGCTGCCCGCTTAACGGGATGAAGCTTACCACACGGAAAGCGAAAAAAGCTAGTTCTACAACCCGGGCGATAATAGTTCCGACAGCCGAAGGCTACACAGTTCACCGGCATGATTGCGGTGCACGTCGTAATCTAGAACGGGCGTCGTCAGTACGATGACTCGTGTTCACCTTGTTCGCAACATCAAATCTTGAGTCTCGACTCTCGATGGTCTTATTTTCTTCTTCTTCTTCTTCCGAGGCGCCCAAAGGCGAGAAATGCAAGATGGCGGATTGTTTGGAACTAGATACTCTCGAACCCAGGCGCATCAAATACTCCGCGCATGCGCACCGCGTATTTCTGCAAAAGGTCCATTGCGCGAAAATCACACGACGAGATGCGTTTAGACAGCGTCAGCTGTGCTGTTTATTCGCCGATATGACGATGACGATCGCTTGACATCGCGCCGAGAGTGCGTCATACGGTGATCTGATATTGAAGTAACATTGCTTTGATTTAGCGTCGATACGTTGTTGATTAAAGGACCTATGAAACGATTTTCGGACTTCCGGCCAAATAAGATGGCGTTTCGGGATGCCCCTCAGCTCATACAATGTTTCCCGGGTCACGTGCGCATGGCGCGCCGCTAGGTACGCGGCCTCCGGTCTTGTCCTCTCCTTAGCACTGTGGACGTTGCTGCAGCGAGAGCAGGCTCTCCCCTCTCTCCCCATTAATAGGCTGCTAAGACCGGTCATTTTGATGGTGTGGAATGCACGTTGCAAAAGAACCCTGGAAGCTACCCACCAGCACGCGCTCAGCAGTCGCGCACACAGCTATGGCCGCCAGTGAATACCTCATAGGGAGTATTCCACTGGCGGCCATACCATCGCTGCGAATGAGTGCTGTGCTGACATGCGAGCTCGCGCAGTTCTTTGCAGCGTGCATATCCGCACCATCAGAGTGTCGGTCTTAGCAGCCTATTCATGTGAACTCATTTGAGCATGCGCTCTAAACAACACCCACAAATATGGCGTCCAGTGGATACTCCCTATACTCTGTTTCACCTTGTGTTGTACCGCAGGAAAGGGCTACAAGCGCGAGCTCCTTGCTCTATGGCAAACCTCGGTGGCACAAGCTCTCGTGCCACCAAAGGCAGCTGCCAACGCTATGAGCACGCGCTCTAGCCTTCGCTGCGGTACAACATAAGGTGAAACGGAGTATAGGAAGTATTCACTGGACGCCATATTTGTGGGTGCTGTTTAAAGCGCATGCTCAGAACGAGCTCATCATCAATAGGCTGTTAAGACCGGCACTCTTGATGGTGCGGAATGCACGTTGCAAAAGAACTGTAGCAAGCTCGCCATCAGCACGCTCTCAGAATTCGCACACACTATGGCCGCCAATGAATACTCCCTATAGTTGCAGGCAGCGAACCAGGCACACGAGTAAGAAAACGAACCATGCAGCTGCCGAAACGGGGTTTTTATATCGCGTTGATCACACCGCTCGTCCGGTAGCAGCCAGCCAACGTTGCTAGGCAGCGGAGCAGCGGGGAGGGGATGCTTTGACTTACTCCGGATAGATGGCGCTACGAAAACTTCGTGTACTGAACAAGAATATAAAACTTTCGATTAATTTGTTTATGTTGGAACGAAATCATTTCTAAACGTTACCAGTTAAACTAAGAATATACTTGTTCAAAAGCGATCTCAATAACCGCAACCGCCATGACGTCACAAAGTTAGCTCCTATGGCCGCCGTACGTGAAGTCAAGAAATATTTCCTTTTGTTTTTGCGCTTACGCAGCGCAAACGCGACATTTCGAGAAAAGTGGTCGTGTTTTATGGTCCTTGTGCTAAAGTAAAGAAAAAAATTACACCATCTTCCCGAGGGGAACCATGGGGTGATGCGGAGCATCGCGAATCGTTATTTAACGTGCATCACGCAATAGTGATAACACGAACGCGTGCAGGTACGAAACTCATCCTGATCGAAACGGGCGGGGGCGGTGGGGAATCGAGACCCAGGAGGTTCCCAGCGCTGCGAGCTGAGACGCGTTAGCCCACTCGGCCACTTCCTCTCCGCATAATTTAGGGGTCATGAGCGTTGATTGGGCGGTGAGCTGAAGCGGCGCTTTGTTGTTTGAGAATGTTGTACCGCGTTGCGAGTGCGAGTACCCAGGATATTCGTGCTTCGCGTATGCCGCTTGCTAAGCTACTCCTTCAATTGGTTGCCACGCTTCACACCGAGCACGGATGACCCTTTGACTGGTGGCCGGCCATTTGTCTACGCAACGCAGTCAAACGCATTCAAGCGCCATTGTGCGCATTGACCTTATATTTTGTCCACATCGTTCATTGCCGATCGCGTTGCGGGCAGCGCTGCCGCATTACGAAGAACAATAATTGTTGCGTGTCTCTGATACGTACCAAGTGAGACAGAACCACCGTAACAGGCTTAACGCGTACGCCATCAGCTTCACTAACTCAAGACATGACACAAGTATGGTCCTGCTCGAGGAGGCTCGGCGTGAAAGCGACGGAGTCTTGGGCTTGCGCAGGGGCCGTTTACCAATGTGCTCGTTCCCGCATATTCGCGCGCAACACTTCACTACACCACAGACGCAGGAGGGTCGAGTTGGATGAAAGGCTGGATTGTTTGCAAGAAAGATCGGGATATTTTACAGCATGAACACTAAAGCCGGGGTCACACTGCTCACACCTCTTACCATAGAGACTCTGCAAACACCGTAATATCCGTGGTTCGAATGCCGCGTGCTCAAGTTTTCCTTGACTCATTGCCATGCGGCACTCGAAGAACGGACCTCGCGGTGACTCACGTTCGAATCTGTTTGCAGACTGTCTGTTGTATGTTCGTAGGCTCCTCTTTAATCAAAAGGCCTGGCAGTTCGATGACGGAGCCATAGAGCGCCCGGTCGCAGATTTGGAGCACGAGGATCTGGTAGCACAGAGCATTTCTCGGGTAGCCTGTAGTCAGCACAGAGCTTTTGAGGCGGCGAGGATCCGAAACATGGTTTTCAAACCCGACGAGAAAAGAAGCGGTAGCCCGAGGAACGCCAGAAGCACGAGCGGACATTCCATCGTATAGGACAAGTGTGTTTCGGCGTCTCGCCGCAGCGGGGCGTCCGTTTCATGCCTCTTGTCTGCCCTCTACCTTTTCACTTTCGGCAGCCGCGTCTCGTGGCGATTTGCCAAGCATTCTCAGTATAGAGGAGGCTATGGTGTAACGTATAGACAATAGACCCTTGCTGATAGTCAGTCTACCCATCAAGCTGCAGGCATTAGCGTATCCACGCGCTCGCAATGGCTGGCACTACAGAGTAACTTCTCCGAAGCGACCTAGATAAATGCGAACGTCTTCACGTGCATTAGGCAAAAGGACATGTGTGTTGGTCATTTACTTCGACATCTTCTACTACACGAAATCGAGCGTGCTCGATGTGGCGCGTGGCATGATCACCTATCATCGCCATTGACGGCATTCTCAGCTTTGGGATGCCACATGGTGTATCTGACTTTGAAAAGGGTCTATTGCAAGCATGGCGCTCCGACTGGTGCCCTATGAGTGCAAGCACCTGCAGCTTGCGCGTGAACATAGCTTTGGCAAGCTTGAAATTACACGGGCTTGTCCGCACTAGCAGGTGCGCGCCATGTGCGCTTTGCTTAGGGTGGAGTCATCCGGCCATTTTGTCCCACACTTTTATTTTCCCCTTTTTGTACAGAAGCGCGTGAAAGAGCGTGTCCCTGCGACGCGTCTGTGGCGCTGACTGTGCTATGGCGACATTTGTTTTCGTCGATTTCTTTGTATTTTCCCCGTGAGCGCGTGCTGTCGGCATCGGGCACTACAAGGTACGCGCATCACCCTAAACAGAAGGACATTGAGAGCACCTAGTCCGCACGAGCAGAGACATGGCGGCTGCCAGTGGCCTTGCTCAGCGCCTTGTCCGTCTACCTTCTACCATCGCCTTCGTCTACCAACGCCTTCTTCGTCTGCCTTCTTCTTCTTGTCCGTGTCCTTGCGCTGTTTTAATTTTTAATCACAAAATACCAACTAGTCCAGACTTCTACGCTAGTCAACCTTGCTCAGAGCCGTATATAGAGAGCTGTGGCTATTCATTGGGATGTGTAGGAAGAAAATGGGATAGGCGCCAATGTCCGAAAGCGTGTTGGGCGCGTTCCAGGGCGTCTTCACAAAATCGAATGAGGCCAGCCAGAAGCCGTGAATAAAACCTTGGAGGTTGGTCGCGAGAAACAAACTTGATAAGTGCGTCGGAGTAACTCTCGGTGATTCTGGTTTAGGTAGAAGACGACCTATACTCTGTTTCATACTTAGTGTGCAACGCTGTCAAAGCTACTGGCACGAAAGCGTGGCTTCATCTATGGTTTTGTTTGCGCGAGAACGCGTGCAAATGATCAACGAGATCAAGCCCCATGCTCGCGCCAGTAGCTTTGACAGCGTTGCACACTAAGTATGAAACAGAGTGTAGCTAAACTTTTTCAATGTATACGCCATCTGTCGGCGGCATTTCCAAGTCAGCAAACGCCGTTTGCATCGCTTGGGAAATGGCACCGTAGTTTGCTCAATACGGGTTCTATTTTTGTTTTTTGTTTCTTGAACGGTGCAGGTTCATTCGTTGCTATTTTAACTTCATGCGTGCACCACCTAGCTGCACCTCTATAGTGAATTCCAACGTGATACGTTGAAAATAAAAAGGAAAGACGTGTAAAAATCTCTTCAATGCGAAACTAGAGCGCAGCTCTTGGGGAGGAGGAAACGAGGGTACGGAGGGGAGGGTATGGCCCTCCTCGTCCTCAGTACTCTCCCTCCTCTTCTCTCTCCTCCCTCTACCCTCATTCTCTCCTCCTCCCCCTTCTTTTCTCCTCTTCCCCTCCTCCTTTTCCGCTTCTCCTCCTCTCCTCCTCCTACTGAATTTGTTCATGGGCGACGTGACACGAAGTCATGTGACATCACAGTTTCCCCGCTAAATTTAGCGGAGAAATTAACGTCACGTGACCTCAACACCGATTCAGTTTCCCCACCAAATTTAGCGGGGAAACTGTGACGTCCCGTAATGCACCGCGAACGGTTACGCGCGACGCTGACGGCAACACCGAAGGCGACTCCGCTCAACCCGGAAATGGGCGCCTAAGAGCTGCGCTCTAAAACCCATTTTTGCGGAGTGTCAAAAAGTGGGATCGAAGCGTCATAGTGTACATGCTTTCGACCAGGTCTGACAGAAGCTTTTTGAAATGAACCCGGAGGAGTACCGGAAATTGCAGAGCGTCAGCCTGGAACAGATTCTGAAGCTCGCTTCACGCTTGTAATCAAAAAATCGCGCGACAAACCAAACAGCACAATAATAAAACATTCCAATTTTGCTCAAAAAAAAAAAAAAATCTTACGTTGTTGTCACACTAAATACTTTTTTTTTTTATGTTAGTCCCCGCGCATTATTCGCGGGAGAAAGGCGCTGGGCTCTTCGGGCTTTTCAGATTACGCACCCGCGGTCTGAAATAATATTTTATTTGTATTTCAGTAATCTATTTAATAAAAATATATTTTTTTCGTAGCTGCTAAATACATACAAAAAATAAAAGTGTTTGGTTTAACTGATTATCAAATACGAAGACGAGTGGACTGTGTTCACTTCGACCAATCGCCTCACGAACCTGCATTGAGGTCACTAATCACACCGGGACCGATGTCATCGGTCCCGATGTGTATTTTGCTGGATCTGTTAAATTGATTTGTGCTGGGCGCAAGCGCTACTTCGGGCTAAAACTTTCTCAAAATTACCCGGAAGACACCTGACATATATTTCAAGTGTTAAACTGTACTTCCAAATCGTCTCAATGATCCATTAAAAATATAAAAAAACGTTCGCACACACATGCACACACACACACACAAACAAAACGAAGATAAAGGTAGTCTTTGTTTCCCTATCGCGCACTTTTACTGTGCCTCATTCTAGCTATACATTATAAAACATCCAGTGCGTGAATTTTAGGCAAAGCAATTGGAAGAGTCAATCGCTACAAACTTCGGCGAGAACTCAGCGAGTGCAACTATTGACTCCCACAAATTTGCTTGGCGAAAACTTTAACGCACCAGATGAGTTTGCGTGTAGATGGTTGGCGCAATTTTCTCATCGGTTCTTCCCTGCCAGGTGCCCATAAACACCGATAAACACCTGCACTTAGTACACGCTCGATTACCCCCTCCCCCTCTCCCGTTCCGGCCCCTTGGAAAATCTCGTCGTCCTCGCGACTTCGTGGCTGTGCACTCGAAACGCCAACAATGACGTCCTAAGCACAAAGCCAATGCAGCCGTACGGCGAAGAGGTTCGTCAAACACGGATGTGTGCACGCTCTCCTTGGACCACCGCAGCGGTCTCGTGCGGTGACAACGTACCTGGATCGATGTAGGGTCGTCGTCGCGCACACACGTAGTCGATATTATGGATCACCATCTCGACCGTTACTACGGCGTCCGCGCCACTGAGTCGGGCCATGGGCCCATTCGGGGGACCCCGGGCTAATCTTGCCTGGCCCATTTAGGAAGCTTTCGAGGACAGATAGAGGACCGATGCCACTACAAGCGTGGAACTGCGGAGTGTGTTCTTTGTGCTGATTTTTTATACGTGGTGAATGCATATGCTGCATCAACCCCCTCAGATGTCTTGGCGGAGAGAAACGAAATGATGGCGCGGTACACGCGAATTCGCTTTTCACAATCGATGATGAGTATATAGAACATTCCAATAATGGCCCTCTCTGAGGGCCGTCGCCTTGGCCTACTGGGCGGTTCGCAGACTTGCATCGTACTCGTTACAAGTAATGAAATTACTTGTAATCGATTACTTCAGCAGTAATTTTGTGATCATATTATTACATTTATTAGGAAGTATTCGCAAGAGTAATCTCGTTAGCTTTGGAAGTACTCAGATGACTTCTAAGCGTTCCTATTTTTCCATCCCCGTTTTAATGGCGCCCTTTCCTTCGACGAGTTTCCTTCCAAGGCTGGACAGAAACGCCGAAGCACAGGGACAAAGTGAACATGAACGACAACGCGGGGTGCACTCACAACTGAAAGTTTATTAGAAAACACACTTACCTAAATACGTTAACAAAACCACGTCACTTTGAGCCACCTAGCTTTGTCTGAAAATAGCATTTCCTTGTCTAACAGGGCCACGTACGGTTCAATTTAGCTCTTATCGGCGCCCCTTGCTTTCATGACAAACGCTTCGTGAATTATCCTAGTTCACTATAAAAATTTACGAAGCGTGTGTCTTCGAGACAAGGGGGTGCCGATAAGCGTATCAGTGAGCCGTCTGTGGCCCTGTTTGATAGGAAAATGTAATCTTTAGAGATAGAGAGAGAGAAAGTGTGGGATGGCTCGAGGTGACCTGGTTTTATTAAAGTATTTAGGTCAGTGCGTGTTCTAATAAACTTTCAGTTGCGAGTGCGCTCCGTTTTGTCGTTCTTCACTTTGTCCCCGTCCTTCGGCCCTTCTATCCAGTAACGAATTACCTAGCCCAACTGAAAATATGGTTGCTTCAAGAAATCCTCGAACCACGTCTCGGACATGAGGATGGTTAACCGAGATTGTTAGATTAGGGAGATAAGGCTTATAAAAGCCCGAAACAAAGAAAAAGCCAAAATGAAAAGATAAAAAAAAAGATCAACACAACGACGTCTCAAACATCGCTGTGTTGTTCATTTTCCCCTCTTGTCTCGGGGTTTTATAAATATGACCGTTCACCAGCCAGCCTGCGCCATTGTCCTTATTTAAGAAGATATGCATTTTTTCAAATCGGCGATCCTATTTTAGTGAAGGGGCGGTACGAAAGAGACATGGGTAAATTACTTTCAAAATGTAATTTAATTACATTTACAATTCCATTGCTTCAAAAGTAGTTTAACTACAATTACAATTACTACTACGTGAAAAGTAATTAATTACAATTACAAATTACTTTTAAAAGGTAATGCAATCACTTTACAATTACTTATTTCTCAGAGCGACCCGACTTGGGCAATAGAACTTTAAACGAGTTGTATAAAATGCAACGTACTTGTTCATTCCTTGCCCCAATGTTTGAGGAGGCTTAAGCATCGCTGCATTAATGTCACGTATTGTACTTTACTTTTATCAATTTTGTAAAATCGATGATAGAACTATACGGTTTGGGGCAATAAAGTACTACGTTATTATATGTTTAATAAATAATAATGAATTAGTTCATATGCTGGAAGACGCCAGGTCGCTAAAGAAATAATTGTGCTGACAGACTTTTGTTAGCCAGGCAAATAAAAATGTGGCAATTAGTCAGACATGAATATTTTACAAGTGTTAACAGAAAAATAAAACCCACACGCGCTAATACGACCGAATTCACATAACAACATCATGGTATAGCAAATTATTTACATTGAGTTGAAATTATTATGTCTCAGAAATATATAAGAACCGAATCGGGACTCCCGAATCATTGGTGACAATATTCTCAGGTGCGAGGTCAGTCTCCAAAATGCCTGTGCAAATAATATCTGAAGTAAACCCAACAGGAAATAAACTTGGAAATAGTACGAAGATACGAATATGCGACAGTACTAGAAGACGAACGTACAAAACTGGCAAAAAAAATAAAAAAACTTCATAGGCAATTAAAATTCCCAACCTCGGCTGAAAGCTGAAGCTCAATACTTTTCTTTCGATATTTTGGCATGTTTACGCTGCTGTTTTCTGCTCGCACCGCAGACGGCGCTACACGGCAACGTTGAGGTAGGCTCCAAAAGGATTGTCTCTCAGCCCGCAGTGTAAGCAACAAAACAACAAACAATGCGACGCTATTTATGTTGTGCCTGTGTGTGAGTGCGTGTCTTTGTGCGAATGTTTCACCGAGAGCTAGGCCGCTTGTGCGAGCGCTGAGGCTTTCAGAGAGGTTCCGTTGGCACCGCAAAGTTTTGCAAAAGTAATTGTAATTGTGCCTGAAATTTTGCAATTACTGACGCTAGAAAGTAATTAAATTACAATTACAATTCCTTTTAGCCGAAAGTAATTAATTACAATTACAAATTACCAAGAAAAGTAATTAAATTACAGTAATAGAGTTACTGTAATTAAATTACTACCCAAGTATGGTACGAAACACCCGTTTTTCAACTGACAGTAAAATTTGTGCTCTGAAGAGTTGAAGTAATCAGGAAAGCAACGGCTACTTTTGCAAGCAGCGGCAAATCACTTTTCTTCTCAAGTAATCGCGTATTATAACTGAATACTTTTAACCGAGAGTAAATGTAACTCTAATTGATTGCTCTTTTCGAGTAACCTCTACGTGACTGGCTTTTTGACAAGTTCTGGGCATGCGCAGTAGACTCTCTTCTGCAAGATATGAGGCGCCGCGCGGATAGAAGTTAGATCATCCGCATTTGATCCTCATCCGCAAAATTCGGAACCTCATATACGATCCGCAATTCTCTTATTTATTTTGCATCCTAACAAAAAGCGAGAATAAAAAAAAAGAAAAAAAGAAGCTCGTCGTTGAAACGTAGTTTGCTATCTTTGTACAAATAACTCTTCGGTTAAGAATTCGGCGAAAGTCACTTTATTGTATCCTGTTTTATCGAATTTACATTTTAAGCGATCATCCTTGCAGATACACTTCGTTTCGCTGGAAAGATGATGGCAGTTATAGGATTGTCATGGGAGTCTGCGGCACTCTGGCCATAAAATGCGCTCAGAAGGAGGCCATTTTTTTA
This sequence comes from Ixodes ricinus, assembly GCA_037355805.1. Classification (NCBI taxonomy): domain Eukaryota; kingdom Metazoa; phylum Arthropoda; class Arachnida; order Ixodida; family Ixodidae; genus Ixodes; species Ixodes ricinus. The sequence continues at coordinate 20,688 of JAZHYW010051452.1, forward strand.
ATTTTCGCTTTGTAATATTTATGTTAATCTGACGCGCATTTTCTATACATAAAAATTTACAATAAAAATACTAATAACATTCTGTCATTTTATTTATGTCAAACGATAAAAAAGTGGAGGGAAAGGCGGTCACTCACCCCAGTGAAGTACCCGTATACGTGGCAAGACGCGAGTAAACCACTGGGAAAATATAACGATATTCGATAATGTCGACACCTATCGGTTTCCGTTCTAAACACTAACCAGCAACTGCGTGCTCCGAACCACGTACTTAGCAGCAGCTCGCCATTTTTCATGATAAAAATTACGCACACGCTTGAACGCTCGAGGTCACTGTGTAGAATTGTCGAGGTCGCTGTGTGGAAACAGAATACCGTCAACGATGGACGGATTCAGTCTGTTTCAACTCTCTTGAATCAGAAGGTCCGCTAATGAGAAGTTTCTCTCCGTTGGTGAACTTTATGCTGGGATAGTATGCACCAACTGCGCCGCAAGAGTGAGGTACTGAAGCACGTACCTTACCCTAGTGGTAGGAGGCTTTCTCTACTTTCTTGTGGCTTGTACGTTTTGGGGTTTCATTTCCCAAAGAAAGTTTTCTACTCTTTCTCCTGCCAAACAAGCGCACGCTTTCCCGAGACGATTGATGTTTCTGATTTCCTTAGTTCTTTAGGGACAACATTTTTGGCCGAGATATAACGCCCTGAAGCAGGGCTGCACAATTCAAAAATGACGCGGGCCAAAACAATTGTTTATTGGGAACTAGGCAGGTTTTAATAACTGGCACACATGTTTTCAATATCTGGCAACATCGGACGGGTTGCCGTCATGAGCATATCTCGCAGTGACATGTCTGCGAGCTACACAGGAAGTGTCCGCGAGCCGGATCCGGCCCGCGGGCCGCATGTGGTGCGGCCCGCGATCGTTGATAGAGTCCGGTCTTTCTTTGTGTAAAGAAGAATGTTTTTCCCGTTTTGCAACTTTTTATAGGAGAGTAATTTTTTCCCACAAAACATTTGATGATGCACTTCATAGTATATCACTCACATATTCGCTCTACACTCTGCGGGCGCACACGTTCATGGGCCGCCTCGGCAAAATTGTAAGTCCGGACCCGCGGATATCTGCATCCGATCCGCATCCGAAGCTTCTGGCATCCGGATTCGATTTCAAATTCGCCAAATCTGATTAATGTTTATCTGCAACCGCCAGTTGGCTGCAGATATCCGCAGATATGCACGGCTCAAGAAAAACGTACAAAAAGGGAGAGGCAACACAGAAGAAGGTTTTTTTGCTGAACAAGGCTCACTTTCGTACCTGTGTTTCTTGGCATAAAACATCCCTATATATCAGAACCAACTAGCAGTCTTATACCCCATTCACACGACCGTAAAGGAACCTTTAGCTAAGGGACCTTTATTCTCTGCGGCCAATTAATCAACGATCTTCCGCGCGTGGCGTGTGCTCGCGACCCAAGAGCACGGACTGATTCGCCGATAGCAAAGGAATTTATGTTAAAGGAACCTTTATGTTGACCGTGTGAATAGGGTATAATACCCTAGTCACACTAGCGTTCTAAATTGTCATTAAGCTAACGAGAGTTGACTCAATCGCGATCGACCGAAGTTACACGGCGGCTTCAACTGCTATTAAGCCGCTAACGATCAGTGAGTTTAACTTAGCTGGCCTGACTCAGTTAACTGATGGGGGTTCGCCCTCCGTGCCTTCTTTATACTTTCTGTGCCTGGCCAAACGCACTCGAGGAGCCGTCGGCGCACCACTCGTGGCGACCGCTTGAGGGCGCTATGTTAAAAGGGTCTAACATCATCATCATTATCTGACGGGATTAGCGTCGTCTGCTTTGGCGTGGTTTGCGCGGTTTGTGCTCGGCATTTGGCATGGTCTGCGTTCGCTTCGCCACGAAACTTCGTTGAAATAGCCTACTGTTGTGTGCCCCGATGCAGTTCAGACGGAAAGAAGCCTGTAGGGTTATCATTTTATAAACTCCCCGCTGATATTAATCTAAAAGGGGCTTGCTGTCATCCGACGAGACAACTGGGGGCCAGGGCTGCTTTGTCATTTCTAGAGCAAACAATTGGCCAATTGGAGCGCAGAAATCATCTCCACGGG
>JAZHYW010051455.1:0-22000 GCA_037355805.1 Ixodes ricinus
TGTGGCCGGGCATAGGAAATGTATAAAAGCACGAACGCCGTGACGATGCACTTTTAACGTTCCTTGCACATTAAAAGAAATCCCGTGCGTCTACTTTCCCGCACAACACTCGGAGAGCCAATCACCGCAACTTACGGAGGCAGCTCAGCGAATGACGATGCCGAAACATATGTTTAGATCAAAAAACGCGGTCTGAGCTGTGACATTCAGCAATGCAAAACGTCACGCTTGCACTGCTTAATGTCAAAACTCAGAGTGCGTTTTTTGGTCTAAACATATGTTTCTGCATCGTCATTCGCTGAGCTGCCTCCGTAAGTTGCGGTGATTGGCTCTCAGAGAGTGGTGCGCGAAAAATACGCACGGACTTTTTTTCGACTGTGGTTGGTCCAATCGAATCGTCGGATAAAGGCACACAGCGTCGTTTTCTTAAACGTCGAAGCTTACGTACGCTCGCTCAAGTGCATCTATCTATATACCAAGCGTTACAACAGGTTGGAGGTACGAGTGGCTTGGCATTCGGAATACGAAGCACGAAGGCGCCGCTTAATTGCGGTCTTACCTCGACCTAATCGTACGCAAGCTTCGTAACGTAAGAAAAAGGTGTTGTGTGCAACAGGCGAGAAGTTGGCGGTTGGGAAAAGTGGATGATTATATCATCATTCGCATTCTCCCACATCTATACACGTTTATATAAAACCGTTTGAGGGCGCGTTGATTGCTGTGTTTGTGTGTTATGCACGCGCACTTTTTTGGCTGGCCGCAATTGCGCGCAGAGTTGGCTGGTCTGCGTTTAGCACGTGTGGATTGTGTTATTTGCACACGGTGGAAACGTCTATATTCGGTTCACCCTTAAAGGGGCCCTGCAAGGATTTTTTTACTGGTTTTTAATTTGCACCGAACCTGAGCGCACTGAACGTAGTAACTTAATGAAACTTTTCTTTTCTCAGATTTCGCTTTATTTTAAAAGTTATAGCCAAATTAAATTTATAAAACAAGCAAAAAATAACCTCCTTCATGACGTCTTTGGCCGCTTGAGTGGCCGTGAACTAGAGAAAGGGGTAGTGAGCTCAGCGGGCGCTCATGGCTGCCGCACTCCGTGTCGACGGCTCGAGACTTCGCCACTAAAGCATGTTCTGGATAGGCTGTATGAAGCGGGCGGCCAGAGCGGCTCGCATTTCATCTGCTGCGCGATTAAACCCTAAATCGGCATGACACTTCATTGGCCACAAACGAGAGCAAATACGGGGCAAATATCAGTTCAGAACGGGAGCCACTTCGCGAAGCTATACACAAATCGCAAGCCAAACCCGCGCCGAAGGCCTTCGGAACGCTGGAAACCGGTCGGATCCTCTAGCCGGTATACGACCGCAGCGCCGCCGCGCACATCCGGGACCTTTCTACGCTCGCCGCTCGTCGGCACCTCATATCCCACTACCCCTTTCTAGTATGCGCCGCGTTTTTTACCGCTTGGTGAAGGGTATGTCGACGGGTCATTTCTGGTTTCCGGACTTTATAAACTCCCTTTGTTTCTTTTGTTTTCTAAAAATACTGAACAAAAACTACTTTCATATATAATGGAAACGGTTCGCGCCACTTGTATTTCGTATTTCTACTAAAAAGAAGCTTTTAGCGGCTCTGACCAATAGCAAGTCCAGGACCAAAGACCTCACATTTCGCGCGCTTTCGGCACCGTGGGTCTCCCCGTAGGTGAAGGAGGCTTCCGCGTCGTCGGGTTAAAATATGACGCACTGATATTTAGTTACTCTCTCCGTGCCCGCTGGCTTGCCCGAACCCAAACAGACGTCCAAACCGCAAAAAGGTAGACGCTTAAATATGATTGCAGGGCCCCTTTAAAGAGATCCTTCAACAAAATTAGAAATATACCCGTCGTGTTCAGAAATAGGCTGACTATAATCCGCAATATCCGTAAACGACAATAGCAAGTTTAATTTTAAACCTAATGAATGTATTTTTTCTTTTATTTTTTTATTTTTGTAAACGGTTCATTCTGTTTAGCGCTTGAAGAGCAGCTAGCGGAGAGCGCGTCATATCCGGTGCAACCGTGACGTAGTCTGTCTCGGGAGGAGCAAAGCTGCGGCAAGTCTGACGTCGTCAGGATGCCCTGGCCTATTCCAGCCACCGAAGCGGTCGAAGCACGCCAGCCATCGGACCACCGCAACTAACCGGAAATCTGCTTTTTCGTGAATTTCGAGTGACGGGTTAATATTTTATAATCTTGTAGAGGGACAATAGCGACGTCTCTCCTGGGACACACAAAAGAGAGTCCCGTTGAGTGGGGAGTTCCTCTCTCCCTCTTCTCTTGTGCTGACCGTAGAGCTGTCGGAATGACGTCAGGTTCAGAGCATGTATAGACTGTTTTACTGAAAGAGGGGGCGAGAGCGAAAAGCGGAAAGGGCCACCGGCGCTTTCCCTCGCTGGAGCGGTAGAAAGAGTGAAAGTCACGGATGAGAGGCTTCGCCGGTGTTGGGCGTATGCACTGCCCGAACTTCGTTCGCGTTCTTTCTTTCTGTTTTAAACTCCCAACCTTAATTAAAGCCATCGACTTGGATAGCGACAACCCCCGGTCATCGGAACACCTTTGCTTGGTCATAGGGTGCACGAATAACGACAGAAAGCGTCGAATACTGTCCGAGGACGTATGTAGCTTGCATGGATTCCGGCAAGGCGAGTGCGGCTGCAATGTCTTTAAGCTCCATCACTTTCCACATGACCCCGATCTCCGGCGGCAGTGGCTTGCGTCCGTAAACGGAAAATACTTTTCCACAACGCCATCCTCTCGACTGTGCTCGGAAAATTTTGTGCATGGAGCGCGCGCCGAATGCTGTATCGTCGATGAACATGGGGTAGGCTCGCAAGGTGCGTGCAAGTTTTCTCGTGATACTTGCTGTTTGAGCTTGTAATTTTTGTAAGTCAACTTATCTTAATATTGGTATCTTGAAGTGGTGACACTGACTCGATTTTATTATCTACAACACTTAGTTGAAGGCCAATTTCCGCCGCCGGGTCTGGCTGGAAATTGTCGAACAGTTAATTCTATCGAATTTCCTGAATCTCGTTCTGCTGCGCGATACCAGAGAGTACTGAACCTATGTTGACAATCACAACGCCCTAGATTTTATTTTTTTTTATTTTCAAAATTAGTTAATAATGGAGCTGGAAAGAAACCTTCAGTCTCTGTTGCTGAAAGTTAAAACGTGCTGTTGCGTCGATTTTGAATCATTGAATCATTGATCGACTCGCTCCGGCAATAGGCTCATCTCGACTTTGCTGTTCTTTGCTCTCGATAAAAGACACACTCGTCGACACGGGATCCTCAAATAAAACGTTTATAAACACCTTCAAGCCGGAGTGAGCTGCCTTCGATGGTTCCAAGGAATTTTTATAAACGTTTTATTTGAGGATCCTGTGTCGACGAGTGTGTCATTTGTCGAGAGCGAAGAACAGCGAAGTCGAGATGGACCTATTGCAAAAGCAAGTCGATCAATGATTCAACGATTCGAAATCGATGCAAGAGCATGTTTCAACTTTCAGCAACAGAAAATTAAGGTTTCTTTCCAGCTACGTTATGTATTAACTTCTAAAATAAAATAAAAATCTAGTCGCGTTGTGATGATCAACACAGGTTCAGTGCTGTCTGGTATCGCGCAGGAGATTGCGATTCAGGAAATTCGATAGAACTAACTGTTTGGCAACTGTTTGGCAACGTTTCTTTATTCGTTTTCACCTCAAGAACCGCAGTAAACAGAGTCCGGCTCCTCGCGGAGCATTACTGATTTCCCCGTTATGTGGACAATTAAGATATATGCAGGTGCATTTTAGGTTAGATATTTGTGATCGTATCAAGACGCACACGTTTCAAACGCCAAAAGCATCGCTTCTTCCTCCGATAACCAAGTCTTGTAGGAACTACTTCGCCGGGCGTACGAACAATTTCGGAAAACAACCTTTTTTTATGTGAAAACGAGTATAGACTATCTAGACGGCTGCCACCCGAAAGGAATCAATGTCCAGGGCTCTATACCATAAAGTTATTACAATAAACGCTAGAGGCCCACCTGGTGCTGGCGTTTACGGGACTTCCGGTTGCGTATTGAAGCAGACAGCAACCAGTCTACTTTTCCAGTCTTCCTCTGTATTCCTATGGGAAAACGTACGTGATATCTTTCTCTTCGCCAGGGAATAATAGAAATCAGCGTAGTTTATTTACTTGCAACGGGTGCTGTGTACCTTTATTCATAATTATAGAAGCGTAATTTATTTAGTTAATGTTTTTTAGTTTTTTTACTGAGCGAAGTTTAAGTTACCAAAAATTGAGGCTAATGTCTATGTTGTACAGCATGATATGTCAATACAAGCTACCAGTTCAAGTAGAAAGAGCAATTAAAAAGTGCGTAGTGTTTATTTAAGTTGTAATAGCATTGAGATGACGGAAACGCAGTTTGTTACTAAGCGCATTTTGTTACTAATTCGGTACGTGTTTTTCGTTTCATAATTCCATGTTTCGTTCTTGTCGTCTGTTCTGATTGTTTGATTTGGCGTATATTAGCATCCTTTTGGTGTTTTGTCAAGCTGATTCGCTTTGTGTGCTTCATAACATTGACTGTACGCGTAAGTACGTGCCCTATAATAGCAGTCTGCAACACTGATCTCAATGACAATTGCTGGATCGCGTTTACCCGCTCCGCGAATGCGGTCACTGGCGGCCATCTTTAGGTAGAGTTATATCACCTCTAGCCAAGATACAGCTGCTGCAGCCACTTGGCAGCCGCCATCATCCATCCATGTCAGATGGCGTTTTGGCAGTTGTGGTGGCAGGCTGCCATCAAAATAGCGTGGGTGATATTCCGTGATTGATTGAAATTGTTTGACTAAACATGTTCTTGAAACCCGGCGTGAACGGTAGCCCGGTCTTTGAGGACCCGGTAAAAGTTTCACAAAATCGCACAGCACCGGGGAAAAGCAGCACAGCACGCATCAAAAGTCGCATCGAAAGAAGCATCCAAAGCAGACGCCGCTACGGAGTCTGCTTTCGACGCGAGCTGTGCTGCTTTCCCCCGGTGCTTCGCTTTCGTAGAACTTTCGCCGGGTCTCCAAAGATGAAGCCACCGTTCACGCTGGGTTTGAAGTATCTGCTTCGTCGAACAACTTCAATCAAGCACGAAATATCACCCAAGGTACAGTGTACTAGGTCCACGGCTTTGTTGTGGTAGCCTGCCGCCATTGCGCTGTCCGCCATATTACAATAATGGCTAGAGATGATATAACTCTACCTAAAGATGGCCGCCAGTGACCGCATTCCGGTCCATAGGCGGAACTGGCCAAACGCGATCCAGCAAATAGACATAGAGATCAGTGGTCTGCAACGTCAACATGTATGAAACATGTGTATTGGGCTATTTTAGCGCAATGTTCGACGATATGAAATCTAAAGAAAAATGCTCTGACACTTTTTTTGAACACCTATTGTAATACGTTCCAAACTTTTTATTTTGTCACAACACTAAGCAATATTCGCTCTTATAATCGAGCGCGAAGGGAAAACGCATTTACGTTTTCCCATAGGAATGCATTACCGGAAGTCAAATTTAGGCTGGTTGCTGTCTGCTTCAAAACACAACAGCACACTAGCACCACCTGAGCCTCTAGCGTTTATTGTAATAACTCAATGCTTGAAACTGAGAGCCGCGGTAACCACATGTAGCTTCCACTGATCTCTATTGTAGGAGGCTGGAATGCGGATCAGGAGCCCGTCGATGTTGCCACCGGCGGCCATTGGAAGAAACGAACAAACGTAAGAATATTGAAGCATGCACGCTGTGCTCGGAGGAGAGTATTTTATAGTGTGCTGCGATCCTTATGTAGGGTGTTTGGAGATCGAAACGGTATTTTTCAAACGTTCGAACGCCGATTGAAAAAATCAAACGTACTAGAGCACCTACGGCTGAGCTGGGAAGCTTGCTCTGGTAGTGGAGTAAACAAAGGAACTTGCCGTCAATGAGACCGTCCTCGGGGAAGCCCAGAAGTTGATGAATGTCGAAAAAGTTCCATGTTGACAGCGGCTTTCCAGGGGTGAGCGAATTCCGCGTAGCAAAGCCCTCAAGCGTCTCGTCTGCTAAACCCGACTCAACGAAACTAGCCACCGACTCCGCGGTAACTCTAGGTAACTCTCGCCTCATTGAGCTGCTCTACATTTTTCGCCCAGAGGAGCCACTCTCGACTACAAAATATTTATTTATAAGAACTGCGAGGGCTGTCAGTTTTAATGCTTGTACGCAAGCTATTTAATGGGCTTGTCGAAAAGCAGCCAAAAAGTTTCAGTGCCGACAACAGCTTAGAAACGGGAGAAACGGCACTTTTCCTCGTTTTTCCCATATGTACCATGCTTTGGGTGGTGTCAATCAATGGCCGCCGGTGGCGACACTTGGCCCCAGCTGCCGAGGCCGCGGTCCGCGATCCAGCCTATACTACAATAGAAATCAGTGATAGCTTCGTATCGATGTCGTTGCTGTCGTTTATGATGCTAGTATCATCATCACAAAGGGCCCTGTATCCGCCCTCCTAACCCCATCCCCCGGATCATGGGTTCAATCGCCACCCCTTCCCGTTTTGATCTGGATGAGCGTGCGTTCGTGTATCACTACTGCATGATGCACGTTAAAGACCCGAGGCTCGCAGTCGAACTGCACTGACTTAATTGTTCACCTACGATGGGTAACAACGTCGACATGTACTGGCAGACTCAACTCCCGCTGTGTAAACAACTAACAACTAATTTGTTTCCCGCTCGTGCATACGCTCCTTTTGCTGGTCAAAGGTGCGTTTCGAGGGACCGGAGGAGAGCTTTGCGTACCGGGAATCTCGGAGGTCATGGTGAGATCGTTTTGTTGCATGAATGCTGTATTGGCGACAGGGTCTCAGTGTGATGAGGAAGAAAAAAATAGCTCGAGCCGAAATCCATCGATCTTCTTTACACATGCGTTTTCGTCGCATAAAAAACGATGCCATTTGCAACGCAACACAAACCTCCGGGTATCAGCCTGAGCCCTTTTGTGGTGACCTGACTATCCGCAGTTAAATTAAGAACACAAATATAAATACAGATAGCGATACAAATACAGGTACATATACAAATGCAAATACTGATACAAATACAGATACATATACAAATAAAGATACCGGTACAAGGCTCGCTTACCTGTTTTCTGGTTCCCGCACTCTCCCTAACCATTGATAATAAAAGTTTGCATCAGATTTCTTTCATAGCTGCTGAACGCATGACTACACTCTTAATCTGGGGCCGGCAAACGTCACGGCCATAGCCGTGACGTTCAAAGTTTTCAGGACTTAGCCGCGAACTGATCCGGCCCCGTCAAAATAGCCGTGTACAACGTCACGGCTGGAGTAGGCCCTTCCCCTCTTTAATGGTGCGAATGGCTATATAGGTGGCTCCGTAGGCGGCCCTGTAATATTTGGCGGCCCGTTTGTGCAGGGCCGGCAAAAACGGGCCGGCTATGCGCATAATAGCGGAAAAAACACTCTGTTCTCCGCTAGATGGCGGCAGTGGCGGCCGCCCAGCGTGCCTCGCGGGCGCAGCCGGCGGGCACGCATGCGCATGACGGTAATTTCTCATCTCGGTGTGCGAGGACAACGAATTTTGAATGCACGATGTACGAATCTAATCGGAAGCATCTGCGGGTGACGTTTGTTTTCATATCATGGTGATGGCAGCCTATGTTAGAGTGTGCGTCGAAGCCGCGGGACAGTGAGTTAGTTCTTCAGGATGCTCACGTCGAAGGATATCAAAGGAATTCAACGCGGGCGGTGTAACCATGAGGGAACATCTGAATGCGATGGCGTCGCACGGCTCGCTGATCTGGCGGCACGACCAGCAGCGACCAGCACGACCACCACTTCTGGGCCAACTTGGCTGGTGCTGTTACTGCGGGCACAGTCCTCTTCAGCACAACCGACTGGGTAATTATGTAGCTCACTGGCTAATAACGGAATAGAGTCAAGTGTTGAAAGAGTTCCTAACTAGTAAGTTTTGTTCTCGCCAACAGAGGACATCTTGAACCCTGTCCTGGACGATACAGGTATCGATACACAATATTTTTGTATTCTAAGAAGCGCGTTTGGAATCGCCTCTTTTCATATTATTCGGATACCGGCTGGCGTCGTCGGTGGAAAGCGGAAAACAGGTTTACTGTTCACCTTAGCATGGACTTACCACAACGGCTACAAGCGCGGACTCTTCGCGTTTCGACGCCGGCTCGGCTGCGCACAAGCACTCGTGGAGGGTGACTACTTGTAAAGTAATCGGGTCACAGTCGCAGCCCTTACGGTTTGCCTATGGTAAGGTGAGGTAAAGAAAGCTAACTGCCAATGCCTCAACGGTGGCCACCTGCATTTTACAGTGACAAGGTGTAAATAGTTTATAGGGGGGGTACTTTTCTCTTGCCGAAGTGTCCGCCGATACAGCACGGCGTATACGGCGCACTCATCAGCTTGCCGTCCGAGGTATATAGTCGCGCGTCTCGGCCGGCGTCGACGATCGCGTTGATCAAAGGAGGACGGCCGCACAAGGAACATTTATACTGAAATTGATGATGAATGTAACATCTAGAATACACTAAGTTTGTCATTGTGTGTGCACCCTCCTTTATTCACGCGACCGTCGACGTCGGCCGAAACGTTTTTTCTTTGTGAATGAGCCTTCAGGGGAGACTCGCGTTCCTGCGCCAGACGTCCAAGCGTGACATGTGAGGACAATCTCCGTCCACCGCATCGCAGCCTACGAAGTACCGCTGTCCGCAGTTAAAGTGTGCTACACTGATTGCTTTAAAGTTTAAAGCATGTTGAGCTCTAATCGGTACGCGCCCGGAAGCGAGAAGGAGAGGCAGCAGTTCTACGCACGCCCAAGCAAAGAGAATATATGGGTGTTGCGTCTCAGAATGACGTCATTCGCAGTTGTAGCTGTCCACCGCTAGCGCTAGAAATTTACGAACGCTTTGCAGTTAGCGCTTGCATGTAACGCGCGTACGCATGTGAGAGTTATTCAGACATAGCGTTGTCTCCAGTCGCGACGACTTATAAAGCCCAAGCATCTCGCGTTGTGCAACTGCGCGAACCGCAAGATACAGCAACAATTTTTGTTTCACACTATCAAAATGCTGCAACTTTAGCAAAACAAGTTTTTCGGTCGCAGAGTAGCATTCTAAACATGAGAATGCGACGCGAGCGGTTGACCAGTCGTGTCCGCTTGCGTCGCCTCGGCAAGAGAGGTCTCGTGCACTGACCTTCGCACATCGTACCTTCGCCGAGAAATGTTCGCGCGTCGTCAAGCATCAAGTTGCCGGTGATCGTTGCCGAAACCGAGTACAATGTCGTCCCGCATTGAAATTCGCAGTCGCGAGGATGCCGCCGACGTCGCACTGACGACGCCGTCAAAGCAGCCGCCGCCATCCTGCAAGCCGCCATTTTTTTTAACTTTGCTCGTCTTGGCTTCAGCCAACTTGTCATCACGAATCCTCCTTGAGAAGCGCAAAGACTCTTTGCGTACGCACGCTATTTTCGAGAAATAGCGCACGCTAACAATAGCGCACGCAAAGCGCAAAACCTGGTTTGCGTTCGGAGCATGCGCAGTGGCGACGACGCTATTCTTTGCGTGCGCAAAGCTTTAGCGTGCGCTATTCTAAAACTCCGCTAATATACTCGGGTGTCTGCGTCTCAGAGGGCTTCATTCCAGCTGTCACTGTCCACCATCTCACGCAGAAGTCTTACCAATTTTTTATAAGTTTGTGCTCTTGATGTAACGAAGTATACATTGTGAGATCTTATTTCAGGCACAAAGTTGGGGTCGAATTTGGATTATTTATAAAAAAAGATTTCTGTTTGTGCAACTGCGCGAACCGCAAGTTGCACAGATTTTGCCCTCTTGTTATTAGCAATTGAAACGTCTAAGGCGGAAACTGACCTTTTTCAACCTATCGGAGGCAGCATGCCTGATTCCTTCGCATTTTCCTACATCTTAAGCTACTGAATATAACTTTTTGGTGACACTCTAAGAATAAGCTTTTATTAGGCTAACTGAATTTAAGAAATGTATTGTATTAAACAATATTTTTGAAAAAAATGTCAAACAATCTTTTCTACAATATTTGACGCAGTTTAGCAAGATCTTTACCCTGGCCTGACCATACTTCTAAATTTAGTAATTACAAAAAGTTAATTATTCAAAATCTTTGACAATAATTATCCGAACGCAATTTTAAATTTTCATATTAAACAAAATTAAGCTTTTTATGTGCGACGTGTAGTTTTTGAGCAACGATTTAGCCGGTGTTTTCATTACGCAGCCTGTATGGTATAGCCATGGACCTGTAGATCCTGGCAAGTGGAAAGCCTCAGCTCCCCTTCCTCGTTGCGTCAAAATTTACTGTTTTGTTCCCACTCTTCAAACTGCCGCCAAAGCTACAGGGTCTATTCATATGACGTCAGACTGCTTTTTAATGACGAGTAACTATACACAAGCATAGCCACCGAAAGCAAATGCGGTTATCTAATTGGCGAATTTATTTTGCCTTATTTTGTTTTCTGCAGTGTTTACCAATAAACGTTAAGTTAGCGGCCATGTTTGTGGCCGATGACTCAGCATCTGAATAGACTCTAACGTCCAGCAAGCTACTTTCTAAAAAAACCTGCTGTTTGCTAAATTTTAAAACGTAATTAGGATACAAGACCCTGTTCTCTCATCTCTTATTTTCTTATAATAAAATGCTGAAAATTCTTAATCGCAGCAGCATCATGCCTTGACGACAGAGGCAACTGGCCTTCGGACGTGCCTCGGAGACCCGTCTTATGGCATGAAGCTCCGGCAGACTGCAACACACTTGGCTCGGAGAGCGCACCTGCAACTTTGGCGGGTCCTAGTTCACCAAGTGTGTCAAGTGAAAGCAACAGCCATGCTTCCACCAATGTTTCAGCAAGTGACACAAGTTTTCAGATACGTTTCTATTTTATTGTTTGAAAGTGGTATTTATTACAACAAAGTACCACCTGTATCTTACGCTGTGTGCATCTAATTTAAAGAAATAAATGGATTGTTTACCTGCGGAACCACTGTTCTTTTAAATGTTTATAATTCATCGGCCTTGCCCTTGAAACAATTCCTCTATATTTACTTTCCCCTAGAGCACTCGGGAAGTCAATCGCTAAATTATTCAAATTGAGCTTGGTAATTATTTTCCAATATATTTTGCGACTCAAAAATGAAATTGCGACGTGACTTCTCACAAGAAGACGTCAGACTCAGTACCACGTCACAGCTTCGATTTTACGGTGAAATTTTCCTGTACTTCTCATTCGCCTGGCTTTCTTCATGGATCACAGTCCTGGACCCTCCGAGATACTCTGCGGGGAAGTGCACGACGGGACATTTTTATAGCCAGCAGAAAACGGGCCTCCTAGGAAACGGGCCAGTTAGAAAACGGGCCCGCTAGAAAACGGGGCCGCTAGAAAACGGGCCAGCTGGAGCACGGGCCATCTAGAAAACGGGCCAGCTAGAAAACTGGCCAGCTAAAAACGGGCCGGCAAGATCCAACTTGTCACGGCAAATTTTGGGGCCACCTAAAAAGGGACGGCAAACGGGCTGGCAATTTTAGGTGGCCCCAAAATTTGCCGTGACAAGTTGGATCTCATTTGTCACGGCTATAGGTGGCTCCCTAGGTGGCCCCAGATTAAGAGTGTATTTGTAAAGCGTCGAGATAGATCATACCAATGTAAGCGCCTCTTCGTGCTTGGGTAGACAGTAAACATAAAATCCAAGTTCCATACTCAGTTTCTTTGTTGAGCAACCAAAAACATCCTGAGGCAGCTTTTTCTAGGGAACCCTAAATTTAACGTTACTCAATGTGCCCTCTGAAGTTACCCCTTGATTGGGTGATTCCGTGCTACAAGATAGTTGATGCATTTCACGCTGCACTCAGTGATTGACACCAAAACTGTGAGCTTCATTCGCTAAAAAGAAAGGAGAAGAACGGTGACTGTATAGCCGATCACTATACCAGTTGTTCACTCATATTTACTCCTCCAAGTACCCTGAGGATTCACACGTCGACGCTAACGTGGTCTTTATTGGACACAGCTAGAGTGCCATATACAAATTATAGTTTTATTTTCTTCTAAAGGCCGACGAGTGCATCAAAAACGTCATGTGCTCTCGTCAGATGTTTGTCAATTATACTTGTTGACATGGCGCTTCAAAATTACGAAAGTGTTCTCTTTGCGTTTGTGTTCTTACCTTTTTCTTCTTGTGTCTTTTTATATGGGATTCTTTACTGCTCTCCGCATCGGTCTTCTCCATCATTTTTCTTTCCTGCCAAAAAGTAGCCTGTCAGGTGATGTCACATAGCTAAATTCTCCAGCTTCGTTGTTGTTTACTTTGATAAAACACACGGCATCGAATGAATAGACACGTCCCTGCAGCCGTCTGTGCTGCCAAGGTACGTTCTATGCCAATCGTTTTATTGTGAGCGGAGTATCGTAATCAAATGATTGCGGTTGATCATTGGATGCGTAACGAATAGAGCTGCCAAGCAAACATTTTGACTTTTGACATTTTGGCTTTAACCTGCAAACCACTTTTTAAACCTAAAGCTTGTCAAAACATTTAAAAAAAAATACCATACTTCCTAAATCCTTTTTTGCAATAAAAAAGTAATCCCTACAATTTTTTTTCTTCTTTGGGGTGTCTTATTTTTGATAACGCGGGTGAATTCAAAACGAATCATGCTCAAAACTACAGCGCTGCAACCTCTGGGAAGATATGAGGTTCTCTCGTCCCACGCAGCAATGCAGCGCGGTTATCCGCGGGCGGAGGAGGACATGATTGCAATTTAGAGAAGGGGTCCTCCGCAAAGTGACAGTCGCAACGCGCGCCCATGAAGAGCCTTTTTTTACATATTATCATCGCTATCTTTATTGCATTACATAAGCTGGTGTTTTTACTTGCGTACCTGCGCACCTGGAAGGAGTTTCTCGGTCCACCTGTAAGGACATGCAAATGAGAGCCGCTCCCCGAGAAACAAAACGCAAAAAGAAAAAGTGAGACTGATTTGGCGAACCGAGAGCTGAGATGAAAGAAAGCGCAACGCGGGGAAGGGTACGAAGGAGTGCGGCGAGGGAGGGAACGCGTAAGGCTGCTGACTCGTCGGTTTACCCATTTATTTACTGGGGCTGGTTGGGTTGCGGAGGTTTGCCGGCGGGAGCAGCGGCGTGTGCTCGGCTTCTTGATGAATTCATCGCCGCCGTGACGAGAAAAAAGTGCTCGTCGCCTGATTTCTCTCCTTGTATTTTCTGCGGCTCCTTGAGCGGAGGGAGAAAGAGAAGGTGAAGGAGACACGAGTTATGATTGCGCGGTCGTGGGATGTCTCCGCCGTTCTAAGCCGAGGCGCGCAACAGGGGGGAAGCAACATGGCGTGTAGTACTCACGCTAGTTCAATACAGTTACGTCCGATGCTGCCTAAGTGTGTTCGTATGGAGGAATATTGGGACGAAGTCGAGGCTTTCATGAGAAGCTATTACGCCACAGACACACTGCTCGTATATCAAACAAAAGGAAAGGTGTTTGCTGCGGATATGATGAGAGAAGCATTGAGGGATACGCCGCAAGCATGTTGGGCCTCGTATATTTCTATGCTTCGAACAGGTTTCCAGACAATTTTTTGTACGATCAATGTCATAGGGCAGACATACAGGAAAGGAACATGCCTGAGACAGTGTCTGTAGTACTGTCTCTTGTATGATGGATTAGCGAGAGGACCGCAGCGTTAGGTTGCGCTCGATAGCTCCATTGACTCTCATGGTACATAGATTCGTTATTGTTGCGACGGTGCGTTTATGCCAGATACTGTAGTTGGATCGCAGCAAATGCTGAATTGGCGGTGGAGTATTCTCTATGTATTCTTATTTGCGCGCTTTTACTCAGCCAACACTCGCTTGCAGGCAGAACCGGGAGGAGGCGTCGCTATAAGGTCTTTTGCACGGCACCATGATGTACCGCCGCTTCCGGCTCGGAAATCTCACCGGAATCCATGTTGGTGACATTTGTCCGTTTTCGTCCGGTGTCCGGTATGTCTTTCAATTAGCAAGAGCAGTATTTTGCAAATCGTTCGAGTTCTTCCGCGTCGTGAGTGACTTCGCCGGCCAGATTAGTCGGATCCACACAAAGGGGCATTGGCTGGCACTTTTAAGACGAGCCGGCACTCGAGATCTCAGCTGGTCGGCGGTCGAAATGACTCCGGCTGACGCCGCCGAGTCCGCCGAGTTGACTCCGAAGACGGGTAAGACGAAGTAAGCTTGGGTTTATGCGTCCAAAGTGCGTCCCCATAATGAATTTGGTTTTTTGCGGTTGACAGTATCACCTGCTTGCTTCTGCATTTCATTAACACCAAAGACGACGCGAACAAAGAATCTCTTATGTCCATTCGAAAGGGAAAATAGCGGAAGATATCACGTGTCACCTGCAGAACCACAGACAGGTTATTGATGTTGTATGCCGTAGTTCACAAACACGCTACTAGGCAGCGTGTCCGGAAGCGAAGTCAGACGCAAGAGCCCTATAATTTTGTATGCTTGACGTCTACATTAAAAGTGTCATGAAACGATATCGGGTTGAAATGTTCATGACTTTACAAAGGCGTACTGGTTCTAGTCTTGCCCAAGTATGCTCGCACGAACCGCCACTGATTGACAAGCTTCTTGATCGTGGAGAAATTGCGAGGATAAAAGTAAACTATTTCTTTCAGTCCTGCCTTCGCAAAGCTTGATGGCGTAATCGAGGTATAAAAACCACCCACCTGACGACCATCGAGCGCGGCTCATGGATTGGACACGAGACCTGCGTGAGCAGTCCACTTCGGCTCATAACAATCAATGCCTCGGCGGCCATTCAAATAGTGGCTCGTGTCCAATTACCGCGGTGATAAAAATAGCCGAACCCTAGCAATGCCTGGAGCTCAGCACGCGTTTTCTACTCTGCCGTCCCCAGCACGTGGCTATGAATAACGTTGGCGGCAGAGGATATTCACTAGGCCACGTGACCGCTTCTTCTGGCTCTGAGTTAAAAGGATAACCCACGACCTGGATAAACGATGCTCATATTTCTGGAATTTATTTTCCGACTGCCACTGCTTAGAAGGACAAACTAAGACAGGTTTATTCGGTTGTTACCGTTATAGAGTGATTCTGAGCAGTATTTAACGAAAGTAGAAAAAATGTTTAATAGCCCCTTTAAGCGCCTCAACCAATCAGTGAAGTGAGTAGCATTCTTCTTATTAAGGCGAGAGCCTTTTATGTCTCATCGTTCAGTCGACCTTCAAAATCCTCGAGCGAAAGCATGTCGGCGACACGAAAGGTACCAAAACGTTTACGTGACCACTCAGTCGAATTAGAAGCAATGAAATTAAAAAGGATGATAAAGCGAACTAAGAGGAATCAAAGGGAATTAAAGTTAATTAAAAGTAATTAAAGAGAAGTAAGGGTAATCAATGAAAATTAAGGACTATGAAGCGAATTAAAGGAATCAAAGTGAAATAAAAGGAATCAGAGTGAATTAAGGGGAATCAAAGTGAATTAAGAGGAATTAGAAAGAAGAGAAATCAAAGCTGATTAAGAACGACAAAGCTAATTAAGATTAAATAAAATGAATTCAGAGGAATTAAACTGAATTAAGTGGATGACTAAGCGAATAAACCTGATGATTCAGCACATTGAGAAGGATGACTCAGCAAATTGGGGATGACTCAGCAAATTAAAAAGGGTGACTCAGCACATTAACAGGGATGACTCAACGAAATACAGTGGGTAATTAGTGTGGCTACTTAGTACAGATGACAAAGCGATTTAAGAAGGTCTTGGGCTTTTGCCTCCAAGTTGTCTTAGGGATAACATAAGAGACCCTGTGAATTTTTGACGTGGCAGTGATATGGCGTTCTGCATTTTGTGGGGATTCCTGTGATTTCTCTTCCCCGATGGCTGTGATAACGGCCGCGGGTCGGAACGCTAGGCCGGCTTCGCCGTGAGCTCCGGTTTGTTCGTGAAGCGAAAGGTCCCCTGTCTTGGGGGGCCCTCCCCTCACTCTCCCTCAGGGGGACCTCTTTCCGTCCCCCCCCCCCCCCCCCCTCCCGCTCGGATGCGGATTGCTGCTGACAGGCGAGGAGGTTTCGCCTCTTGTTATTCCCGCTTTCGGGAAAGGGACTCGTCCGGGTCACCGCGAAAGAGATAGGATGTGTGTCGGCGACTTCTCCGATGCTTCCCCGGTCTTGGCTCTCCGGAACCCCGTGTCTGGCAGGCAAGGACCTTTTCTTACCTTGCCGGCGCGGGGGCATTTGGGATGGGGACATGGTAGTTCATTTTAAGAGTGTTCTAATAAATGCTCTTGGACTCTGTCCTTACTCTGGTACGTGTGTCTTCTCTTCCGCTATATTCGAGAGAGTGAGACAAGGTAGTCGATCATTGGCACCGACGGAGGTAATTAATCGAACCGACCCGCGGTAATGTAGCCCTAAACGTCGTCTATATTGCCGCGGAGATGTGGGGACCGCGCTACTAGGTTTGACGTCTCCTTTGAGATCGCCGCCGCTCTTGAGACAGCCCTTTGGTTACTCTATCGGTACCTGTGTTGGTAGCTAGCAAATCCCATATAAAATGGCGCCCAACGTGGGGCCACAGCTTCGTTTATCGTGGTCGTGGCTCCTGCCCTCCGTCCCTTTGTCCGGCCTATTTGCCGACCATCCTTGCCTTTGATCGCCCTTACCACGAGCGTCCTGATCTCGCCACTTATGGCTGAGCGATTAATGCCGAGTCGGCAACACGCAGTGCCACTCCTTTGAGCGTGCTCAGTGTGATTCGTACGCGTGTTCCTGTTTTGAATTTGCGTGCGTCAAGCGACATTCGTTGTTGCGGGAGACCGTTTGTTCTCCATGCTTGAGGCAAACCCCTCACCTGTGTGCATTTGGGTTCGCTTGCGCGCCACCGACAACTTGTCCTGAAGTGAAAATGTATATAGAAGTTTCGATGATGTTTTTGAGTACCGGGTGGGTTTTTATGTTCGGCGGGGAGCGAGGCTTGGCAGAAAAGATTAGCGAAGGATCAGCAGTGCAATCTGGGAATGTAAATATTCGCGTTTTCTTTGACTCGGAGTAGTCGCGGACACTTATTTAGAGTCGGACGGTACGCCTGCCAATAACGTCGATAAGTAGCTGATACTGCTACTGACGGGCTCCGGGAGCCGGGCCGCGTAACCGTCGGCGTCGAGAAGCAGTTTGCACACTGTTGACGCGCGCGCTGTATTCTTTGCTGGTATTGCAGTGGGCGCGGAGGGTTTTCTTCGGGAAGGATTTGTATCTGCATGATGCCAACGTACTCCTGCAGCCTGTTGTTGTTTTCCAAGAACGACACTAGTTCTACTTTCATGGTGGTGGCACTCACGCGGTCTGAGGCGCGCTGTGACAGTATCTGGGTGGACGAGTGACTCTAAGACTTTCGGAGGTCATGTTGCTTGAAACCCGGGCGCCATGTAGCCAGGGCGCCCTTTGGCGATATCTGTCAGACTCGCGCAATCCAGGTGGAAGAGCGACTCTAAAGGCCCGTTCGCAGTCTTGCGACCAAGTACGACCGAGAGAGACCAAACCGGTTTTTAAGCTCTTGCGATCTCTTAGGACCAGTTCCGCTGTAGCGCATCCGGTCCTAAGAGATCGCAACAGGCTTAAAAACCGGTCTGGTTCTCTCGGTCGTACTCGGTCGCAAGAGTGTGAACAGGCCTTAATACTCTCAGCAGTTACGTTGCTCTGAAACCTGGCCTTGCCTCAATAGGGTCCACACCGTTGTGAGCCCTTGATCAAGCCGTATCGAGTGCAAGACATGTTTTTCTAGCCTCGGTAAGCTAGCTAGCTCCATTATTTGGCGAAGCTAGCAGGTTTGAGCATGTGAGCTGCGGCTGCGTGTATGAAGGCACTCTAGCTGCGGCCCCTTTTGTCTTCCTCCATGGGGAGCAAGATGGCGGCTATTTTGCGCGGGAACTTGCGTCTTCCCCGCTCGCAGACGCGCATGCATGGCGGTTTGTTTCTATCCGCTCCTTCGAAGTCCCCGTATCTATTTACCTCGACCTCAGAAGACGGGCCAGCTGCAGACTGTTAGCTGTTTTTGGCCACTTATAGTCAACGGACTCTTCCGGTAACTATAAAACCGGGTATTGTAGGCAGCCTCTGTGTTGGCTCCGAAGTCGCCTCCGACTGTCCAACTGCTCGTTACAGAGTGCAAAAAGACACGAAGAGCTACAAAGTGCACGCATCATGAAACGTCCATTCGAGCGTCTCCCCGAGGCGTGCACAAACCAACGCAACGCCATCGGAGCTTCCTGAGCTAATTCGTCAGATCATTCGCCAGGAGCTACAGGCATACTTAGCTCCACTCCATGCCCCGGACGTTGCAGTACACCAACGAATGGACACTGCAAGTGTTCAGAATGTAGTACAGGACGAACTACGCGCGGCTCTGAACCAAATCCAGGTAGTTCCCCCTATCTACGCGCCGACAACGCAACCATCAACACCACTTTGCCCTATGGTACACGACATCCAGTCACGTTACACGACTCCATTCTTGGATCGCGTCAACCACCATATGGACCTTACGGGCAACGCCGACGGACTGACATATGGCGCACCGACGATCAACGTCCAGTATGCTTATATATACAGGGTGTTTCACGAAAGGTGGACAAATTCGATATTGCGAAAACACGCGTCGCAACAAAAAAGGCTTAGGTCGTTTTGGTCCTGGGCCAGGGGCCTATTTACGAAAATTATTAAAGTCGGAGATAATTAAATTGTTAATTATTTTTTGCGTAATTAACTTTTTTAATATTGTGTTTAAGACATAGTTTCGATTAGAAAATTGCTCAGCGTCATCGAAAAACACTAAATCAACAAATTGCAGAACGATAGAAGGCACGCGAGCATTTACGGCTTTCTGAAAAGCCGTACAAATTCGACGGGTTTTTAAGTTCGCTGTGGCTAGCGTTGCGTCCGGACGGGAGCACTGGCAACATACACCAACTCATGTTTACAAACAAACCGGAGCGCCCGGAGCGCCTCTAGCGGACGCCACCGGCGCCGCGCATGCGCGATGGGGGTGTGGGCAACAAGCTCGCCGTCGCCCATAAACAAACCATTGAAATGCGGTGTTGTCGGCGTCGGTGTGAGTCCCCGCGCTCTTTTTCGCGTTGGAATTGTTGATTTTACGTCTTCCTGGCAATGTCTGACTACTTGAGCGGCGTCAGCGAAATTAACGAGGCCCGTTACACCGCAAAACTTCGCGTGAATAATCTGACATGCGGCGATTCATTCCGCGTGGACGCCGCGGAATGTACGCTAAAGCCTGATTCACATGATGAGATTTCGCTCGCAATTTTCAGTAGCGACGTCGCTCGGGCTGCAAAAGCGTGAACCGTAGCTGAGATGGTCGACGTCGATACTGAAAATCGCAAGCAGAATCGGACCAAGTGAATCAGGCATAACAAGTCGGTGATGGCCACTGGTAACAATGATGAACATCTCCTTATATCTACTGTTTACATCGAGCCTGCTTACCAACCTTCAAACTTAAGTCTTTTGAGGCCTGCACTTACTTCTTATCGCAAGTACCGGGCCCATGTTTGGTCTACGGGCCGGTGTCCTCTAAAAGAGCAGACGACAAGCAGAAACGTTTGAAAGAGCAGACGACAGTTCGAACGATCAGGTGGCCGTTTGAACTTGAAGACGCACTGAACGTAGTCCGCAGGTGGTCCGTACAACTTGACGGTTTTCCGGCGTTCATGTTGGAACAAAACAAATAAATCTGATGACCACAAGTATCCGTGAATTCAACCCAAAGTGCTTCCCGTCCAAAGCAATCGTGGTCCGACGGCGTCTCGTTTTCCCTTTTCACGGCACATATCCACGTTCTCGGACGAACCGTGCACATGAAAACTGACCTTCAAACCTTTCTCGACTCTCTTGGTACAGCCCCAGTCGCGGCATTTTGACGAGAAGGCAGGTTTTTGTCTGGTTCCTTTCAAAACAATGCAGGAATACACGTCTGGCATGGGCCCTTCCGCCCACAGCCCCGGACCGGAAGTGCGTCCGACGCGCCACCACCGCGCCGTGACGTAACAGAGATGAGTTCGTGTATACCTAACCCTCCCCCCCCCCCGCCCTCGCCTCTCTCTCCCCCGTGAACCTAGGGAAGGCGGAGATTTGGACGTGACTTGGGTTACGTCGGACGTAACGCTAGACACTTCGTTTTAAGTTTCGGTTTGTTATCGGAGCGCATCTCCGCCCCGGCAGCACCGCGCCCCGTGGAGAGATAGTGCATCCAACCTCTGCTGCGCTGTCATCGCGCGACGCAGCTGAGCAGAGGCTGGTTGCAGTATCTCTCCACAGGGTCACCGGTACCGTCGGGGCGGAGATGCGCTCCGATAACGAACCGAGACTTAAAACCCGTCGAATTTGTACGGTTTTTCAGAAAGCCGTAAAATTCTTCGCGTGCCTTCTATCGTTCTGCAATTTGTTGATTTAGTGTTTTTCGATGACGCTGAGCAATTTTCTAATTGAAACTATGCCCTTAAACACAATATTAAAAAAGTTAATTACGCAAAAATAATTAAAAATTTAATTATCTCGGATTTTAATAATTTTTGCTAAATAGGCCCCTGGCCCAGGACCAAAACGACACAAGCCTTTTTTTTTTTTGCTGCGACGCGTAGTTTTCGCAATATCGAATTTGTCCACTTTTCGTGAAACACCCTGTGTATAGTAATATATATATATATATATATATATATATATATATATATATATATATATATATATATATATATATATATATATATATATATATATATGCATGTTGGCTTGGGGGGCCGAAGGCGTAGAAGACAAATATGCGGGGTGACGGTAGAAAACGAACCAGGAGGATTTTATTCGACGTTTCGACCTGAGACAGGTCTTCGTCAGGAATGACGAAGACCTGTTCAGGTCAAACGTCGAATAAAATCACTTAAAAAATATGTTTTCGTGCAATTCCTATAATAAAAGAAGACGCAAACGGCGAGTTCGTCGGATTTTTTGTTCTCAAGTTATGGACCGTTGAAGTGGCCGAGGTGGAAACTGACGTTTTTCCTGCTTATCGGGGGTGCCATATTTCATTCCATCCCTTTTCCCTAATTTTTGCGCTATATCAATATAACTTTTGGGGAACACTCTCGGGATATGCTTTTTTATGCTAGTGAAGCATCTGGGTCATAAGATCTTTAATGTTTTTTTTTTTAATTGTCAAACCGCCTCTCTGCGACGATATTTGACGGAGTTCAGCAATTTCTTCTGTGTGACCTAATCAACATAATTTTATGATTTTTACATCACCGTAAAGCTCCAATTAAGCTCTTTCTTTTGAAAATAATTAGAATCTTTTGCGGTAAGTATATAATGCGCTACATGTGCCTGAAAAACGAATATTTCGAAAAACTAGCAAGTTTGGAGTCGATTTTCTTAAAAAACCCACTTTTTATTTCTTTTATTTTTTATTCACAGTTAGTTAATATAGTAGTCTATTAGGAACTACCAACAGAAATTGTAATATATTGTTTGTATGGCCGCTATTAAGACTTGAATCTCGTGCTAAGACCGTTTTGAACGGGACTTCGTACAGGCGCTCTGCTGAGCAGAATTTTGGCCTATGTAAAGTTTTCTATTTAATGTTAGTACTTACCTGAATATCTGAGCGTAAAAGCAAATGAAGTAACAATATTGATCCTTACAATATTTATTTACTTGGCACTGGGGTGATTTGCAAGGTGTGTGAGCTTCGCCCTATGTATTGACGGAGAAGATACGTAACATCTAGACTCACGGA
The DNA here is from genome assembly GCA_037355805.1 of Ixodes ricinus. Classification (NCBI taxonomy): domain Eukaryota; kingdom Metazoa; phylum Arthropoda; class Arachnida; order Ixodida; family Ixodidae; genus Ixodes; species Ixodes ricinus. The sequence goes on from JAZHYW010051455.1 coordinate 21,973, forward strand.
CAAACTTAAGTCACGAGGGAAAAGTCTA
>JAZHYW010051459.1:0-10008 GCA_037355805.1 Ixodes ricinus
GAAGAGGTAGGCGTTACTACACTCGACTAGGACGTGCTGGATGGTCTCGGGCGCCCCGCAAAGGTCGCAGTTTAGGGACCACGGCACGAAGAACCCCTTGCGATGGAGCCAGGTTTTAACTGGAAGGACCTCCATGTGCATCCGGACGAAGAAGTCCCTTGTCGCCACAGGGACGGGAAGGATTCGCACGAGTTTGTAAAGTCGCGCCGCGTCGTCGGGTGTCGGAGGTTGTCTGTAGAGCGGTGGCGGGAAGGATGCGGACACGACATCCCAGTACAGCCGCCTCTTTCCGACGGTCGCCAGGTACTCCCAGGAAAATTGGGCCTGCAGAAACTCGATGGAGCTGGCGATTTCCTTATAGAACCGCAGGGCGGCTCCCTTGGTCGTGCGGCCACTCGTGCTCACCATCCAATTCCCAAGATGTGGGAATCCAAGGTGGTGCAGCACGGCGATGAAGGTCGGGTCTCTTGCATCCCGGAAGAGCAGAAAACGCTGCACGTGCAGCTTGAGCACGATGTTAACGAGGCCCAGACCGCCGGTCTCTTGGTGCAGAAAGAGGTTGTTCCTTCGTGTGCTTTCCATGGCGGTCTTCCACACGAACATGGCCCAGCTCCGGTGTACCTTTCCGGCCTGGCTGCCCGGGCAGCAAACGGCCTGAGCCTTGTACAGCACCGCGGGGTAGCTGACTGTGTTGCACACGTGAGCCCGGCTGAAGAAAGACAAGCTTCTGCACCGCCAGGGCGACAGCTTGGCGGCAACGGAGTTGGCGGTCGGTCTCCACACTGCGGTTGTTGATCGCTGCGGGTCCACCGGCACACCCAGGTAGCCGTCGAGCGAAGTGCTCCATCCTATACCTCCGAACGTTCTTGGGGTAGTCGCCCAAGCCCCGAGCCACGCCCCCGTTGACTTCTGTCGGTTGATCATGGCCCCTGAGGCAGCGCAGAACCGGTCCACGTGTCGCAGGATGTTCTGCACCTGCACCTTGGATGAGCAGATAAACGAGACGTCGTCTGCGAAGGCCAGCACGCGGACGTCTTCGTCCCCAAGCCGTAAACCTGAGATGGATGAGTCCGCATTGACTGCCCGGCAGAGTGGCTCCAACTGCAGCGCGAAGAGAATGGGCGAGAGGGGGCAGCCCTGCCGAACCGACCTCCCGATGGAAATGGGCCCTCCCCTCTGACCGTTGATGAGAAGGCGCGTGGATATGTCTCGGTAGCAGAGCGCGATCCACTCCCGCAGCTCCTCCCCCACGCCGAATCGATCCAGCGCTGCCAGGAGGAACCTGTGGGACACCCGGTCGAAGGCCTGCCGCAGGTCCAGCTGCAGGACCGCCAGGGGCTGGTGACCCTCCGCCGTCGCCTCGCCGATCGCCCGCATGATGTGGAGGTTCCTGGATATTCTCCTCCCGCGAAGGCCGTAGGTCTGATGGGGCCCTATGATGGACTTGAGCCCTGTGTCAAGTCGCCTTGCGAGGATCTTGGCCAGGATTTTATAATCAGAGCAAAGAAGACTGATGGGCCGAAAGTCCCCGACCTCGGAAATAGGGCCCTTTTTAGATTTCTTCGGGATCAGTACCGTGAAGCTTTGCCGCATGGACGGAGGAAGTAGCTTTCGTCTCCGGATGTCATTGAAGACTCGAGCCAAGATGGGACAGAGAGCGTCAGAAAAGATTTTGTAAAACTCTGACCCGATGCCGTCCGGGCCGGGAGCCTTGTTACGGGACAGGTGCTTGATTGCATGTAGGACCTCGGCCTCCCGGATTGGGCAGTTCAAAATGTCAATTAGCCCCTCAGGAACCGATGGAGATCCCCGGAGAAAGGGCTCGAAGGCGACATCGTCAAGCACCTCCTCCCGGAAGAGCTCCCCAAAGGACGCCTCGAAAACGCCCGCGATGTCTTCCCTTGAGGTGAAAACACGAGCTCCTTGCCGCAGCTCCTTGATAGTGTTCTCTGTCGCCCTTTGCCGCTCGTGGGTGCGGAAGATCTTTGAAGGTTGGATCTCACCCTCGAGCACGTCGGTCCTACTTCGGACTTGTGCGCCTCTATATCGCTCTTCTAGGATGGTGAGGAGCTGCTCCTTGCAGTATTTAATGTCGTCCCCGAAGGCACCAGGGCTGCGCTCTTCCTCTTCCAGCAGCGTTCGGAGCGTGCCCGTGAGGTGATCCCGAGCCCGTCGCTCCTCGGCGCTTTTCCGGCGGCCATGCGCGCAGGCCGACTCGCGGAGCGCGGACTTGAAGTTTTCCCAGGAGACGGCGTCTGAACCGCCCTCCGACAGTCTCTCGAGAGCACGCCTTGTCTCCTCCATGAAATCTTCGCTTTCGAGGATGCTGGAGTTCATCTTCCAAGGCGTGTCGCGCCTTGCCCGCACACCTCCGGGTCCCCCAGCAAGAATCTCAGCCGCGACGAAACCGTGGTCCGAGAACGGAACAACCTTCGCATCGTAGGACACGACGCCCCCGGACCACTCGCCAGAGACGTAAACGCGGTCCAGCCGCGCCTGCGACGCGCCCCTCCACCTCGTGAACCGCGGTGAAAACTTGTCAAGCGTCTCCGTCACATCCACAAGGTCGAAATCGCGCACGGCGTCGCGAAGCGCAGCCGCACCCACGTCGGCTCTTGGGACCGCCGACCCGCGCACTCTATCGCGACTGTTAGTTACGCAGTTGAAGTCTCCGCCGACCACGAGCGTCGCGGGCGTGTCGAGAAGTGCGCGCAGTCCGACGAAAAAGTCCCTGCGCTCCCCTCCCGGCTAGGGGCATAAACCGATATAAGGCGCACCAGCTGGTCTCCAAGGAGGCAATCGGCAAGTGCAAAGTGCCCGTTCGCGCACAGCCTGGGGTCCAGCATTCGGATGCCAGTATTTTTTCTGACTAGGATGGCGGTTCCCCCGGAGGGGCTAGCCGTGAGCGTGTGAACGCACCAAAAAACGTTTCCAAAAAAACGAACAAAACTTTTTGCTTTCTCAGCGGAGCAGATCTTTGTCTCTTGTATGAAAATGACGTCCGCGCTCTCCTCATTAATTAGATCTAATAAAAAATGTTTACGCTTCGTGGCGGTGACACTTATACAATTAAAGGTTGCTATTTTTAAACACTTCATTTATGATAAATGTATATAAAGAGGACACAGAGAAGCAGCCAAAAACAACAGTACAAGTACACAAGTGATAAGACGGAAAGAAAAAGGAGTGAAAAGAAACAAAACACACCAACTAAGATAAGAAAACGAACAGAAAACCAACAGAGCACAACTACCGAATAGAAATCGAGAAGACAGAGCTGAGGAAATATCACTCTCACCCCACTCACCCGAAAGATGGAAAGTGCCGGGTTTCCTTACACTTTCTCCAGCGAAGACCGATCCGTTTCGACGGGACGCAAGGCTGGGAATTCGGAAAGAAGGTCTTTGTTCTTTTTACGCGCACTCTGTCGTGTTGGCTTGCCCGTGTCCTTGAGGGACGCACCTGCGTTGGGCTCCGGCAGGGGAGCTTTCCCCGGAGCGGCTGTCGGCGCTGGCGGAGTGGCCTCCTTCGCTTCTTCCCGCAAAGCCGTGGGCAACGTGGGCGCGGTGGTGGAAGTCGCCGCGGTAACCTTTTCCGCCGACACCGGGCCGGGCTCCTCGACCGAAGGGCTCGCATCGGTGTCCTCTTCGTTCGGCGATTCTTCGCGAATGTCAGCCGAGGGGACGGCCGCCGAAGGGTCCACGATCTTGTGTAGACTCTGCAGCTCCGAGTCGGATTGCTTGCCTCCTCGCACGTGATGGGGGGATATCTTCCCAGTACGCTGTGGCTAGTGTTACGTCCGGACGGAGCACTGGAAACGCGTATACCTAACCATCCCTCCCGCCCTCCCCTCTCTCCCCCGTGAACCTAGGCAAGGCGGAAATTTGACGTAACTTAACGGTTACGCCGGACGTAACGCTGTACACTTCGTAGTAATACTTCAGCCGGTAAATTGTAAGTTGGAAAGTTTGCTGCCGATTTTCCTCCAGCAAAAGCACTCCCGGGTCGAAGTCGGGAAGCACCACGTATTGGCGACATTCGCACCTAGTAAAGAAATCGTACGCGTGCATATTCAACTCGAAGTAGACGCGTCGTGCTTGAAGTTTGCGCGAGCGATGTCTTCAGCCACGAGAAGGGAGCGACGGCTCGGCGACGTCTTCGTGCAAGTCGGCTTGGTGGTCGGGCGTGTCGTACGGGATGAATACCAATTCTTTTGATCAGTCCCAAATTTCTCTTTTAAAGGCAGACAGAATTCGCCGGTACCGCGAACGACAGTTCTGAAGTAGAGGTCCCGCCCTTCGTCCGCTGCCATCGCCGTCCCCGCGAGTCCCACGATACGCGAAACGACGCACGCACAGAATGCTTCCGGTTCTCTGTGGAACTTTTTTTTCAATCAACGTATTTGCAGCTTTTTGAAGCCACAAAAAATGGGTTTCATCTTTTTTTCTATTTTTAATATTGAGTGTGTGCCTTCAGTGACCAACGACTTTCATTAAATTTGGTGGTCGCATCGATACCTTTGAAAACGGCCCGTGACCACGGAAAAGAGAGTGAGCGAGACTCGAACCGGCCAGTTCTTGATCGGCGGTTTTCGGGCGGAAAGAAACCGAATTTCGAGTCGCAAATTGTGTTTTGGGTAGTTGGGCTCTCATATGTCATGTACAACTAAAAACCTCGGCGAGCATAAACACCCTGTCAGTGTCCCTTTAAGAACAGCTGCCAGGGCCGGATTAGCGACTCTTAGGGCCCTGGGCTAAGGCTTTTCATGAGGCCCCTAATGCTGATGATAATACTGACTGTGATAACGATGGTGTTGGTGGCAATTAATCAAGGCGGCAATACGTATATTTCACCATTTTACGAAATACAAATGTTTGTTTTATTATACACCTTCAGGACGTTCCTGTATCGGTAGGTTCAATGATTAGGAAATTCAGGTTCCACTGGGTGAAAATGAAGCAGATGCGATTGTGGATTAGAGGCTGTTTTGGCACTGATGTGTTCCCAGAACCTTTTTTGCTGCCTTCCTATCTTTCTGGTTTATCTCTATCATCCACTGGACCCCTGCCCTCCCAATTTTGGCCTGAATTAATGCTGATGCCTCCCGCTTTCTTTCCTGAAATTCCTCCCATTTTGATGCTGCTTCGGCTGGTGTGGCCCCTTTTTCTTTGCCCATCAGTGTTCTCTAGATGCCGCTTGGCGTCTCGATATTGCTGCCTTAACCTCTTTATCCACCAGCTTTTGGGTTTGCATTTAGTTTTCATTTTCCTTGTTGGATTCGATATTTCTCTCATTCTCTTTTGAAAACACTAAGTCTTCATATGTCCATTCTTTTTACGGTTGCTTGAATACTACGTTCTTGATTCGCTTAGATACCTCCTGTAATTGTTTTATCATTTAAGTTCTTCCTACCCTCCTATTTTTTATTTTGCATTTCTGGTTTTACTGTGCCAAATCTGATCTTGATTCTCTTGTGGTCGCTCCTCATACGTTTTATGCCTTCTTCATCTATTCCCATGCCTCCTAGTTTGTTGTATACCTTACGCGACATTAAACAGTAGTCAATAGTCGAGTGCGAGTTCTTTCTCTCCCACGTTATTTTTCCATCACATTTTAGCTGAGCGTTAACCAGCACCAGATCAAGAGCTTTTGCAGAACTCCTCTAACATCCCTCATTGTTGTATTTGTATGTCCATCAAAGTTTTCCAAATGCGCATTCATGTACCACAAGATAATTATTTCCCTGTTAGTGCCAACTTCCCAACATCTCCTGATATAGATGCTAAGTGTTTTGTGTTTTCCACAAATCACTCCCTGTTTTCAGACATACAAAACCCAGTAATGTGACCGAACTCCCCCAATATTGCCTTTGATCCACATGTGTTCCCTGCAGCCCTCTCGCTCCTTTCCCATTCCTGACCCTTTACTAACACCCCTAATCCTCTACCTTGCGTTCCCCATTGGCCCGGTTGCATCCCATTCAATGATATCCCGGAATGTATGGTGCTTCTTCCTTATCTCTCAGATGTGTTTCTGCTAATCCATACACTGCACAGTTTTCGCTTTCTAATTTCCTCCTCGATTTCCTCCCACTTTATTCTGTTCCTGCCTCCTGCATGTTTATGAACCCTATGTTGAGTTGTTTCTTTTTCCTATTCCTGCGAGGCTTCCTCCCACCCTCCCAAACCTCCCCTCTAGATCTACATTTTGGCCCTCATTTTCACCATCACTTTTCAAATGCTGCCAGTAGAGACTTTTACTTTGAAAAACGCGGTGAAAACAAAGCATTCAACTTCAATAACTTCGCAAAAAAATATTTTGTACTCAATATTTGGGCTACTATTTCAGCGACGTTTGTTGGTGTGTTTAGCAAATTCTGAGGTATATCGGGGACTATGAAGATAACACACAAGTACCCCTTTAATTAATGGTTCTCGATGATGACCAGAAAGTTCGAAAAATAAAGCCTACCTTTGCAGTCTACTAGATCTAATACCCAAAAGACATGAAAACCCTAATCATACCGAACGTCATTATTTCTTCTAAATAGGCCATTTGGAAAACACGAATATGACATCCACCTTTTTTTACTGTGCGATGCGTACTTTTCGCATGAGCGATATCTGCCCCAGCGTTCCTAGGAATCCCTATTTATTTCGAATGCGTCGAAAAACAGTATTATCTTGGGGCCTAGAGCCCATATGAGAACCTTATCGGTACTAAACCGTCATGATAAACAAAGCTCGCTAATTTGGAATGTTCATAAAAAAGTGAAGTTGGTGTGAGAACACTCATTTGACTTTTAAAATTTCATTTCTATTCTTGCTCGTGAAGATGTTGCGGTGAAGTCAGCCCTGCCACAGTCGAGGTCCTTCATCCTTCGGTTGCTGCATCTTCAGCCAGCAGGACTGTAAAGTGAAAAGAACGTCTGAGCGACCGTTGCCGGATCGGCGATTGGGGCCACGCAGCAAGCCGACACCACGTCGCTGTCCATATGCACGTTTGCAGCAACGGCCTCCGGGCGCCAGCGCATCTTGCTTCGTTTGGGGCAGCAGCGACGCATAGTTAGTACCGCAGTCGGATCTTGGAAACGTGTATGCATGAGCTTTGGGCGTGACGTCCAGCCCAACCCCTAACTCTGCTGGCCAGAAGCGCCTTCGTTGAGGCAGCGGAGACTGCCATCTCAGGTGCCCTCTTGCCCCGATTATGTCTGACCAAGTGACGTGAATGAAGCTGCATTAGCCTCGATATGTCTCGCGTGGCGCCCCTATACGGCGGGCCGGGGTGACGTCGCGGCGAGGACAGAATTTTTTCCCCGACTCGCCCCGCTCGCCCTGTGGAGGCCGTGACGACGTTAGCGGTCGGCGCCACGTTTCCTGTTTAATTTGTTTGGGCGTGTTTTTTTCGTGCGAGGTGTACATACTTGCATGCGGGCTTTGATTGAGGGCGTCGTGGCCTTTGCGTACAGACTGAAAACTGCTCGACCGACAGTTGAGGCATGGTCGAGCAGGGACGGGCAACGCGCATGAATCGGGCAGCCGGTGTATGAAAATAAAAGAGAATATTGCCACATTTGCGGGAGCCTCACTATAGATTTACATCTCACACAATAAATGCCACTGCTGATGGTCTGAATGAAAACGCACTTATGTTATAATATCTTTTTTTTATTTTTTTAAACAAGATTGCCGAAGCAGAAAAGCACGCATGCTGCTCGAGCAACATGCTAAATATAGTCTGGGCCACGGAGAGAAAATCCCAAGTGGGACAGCCCAAGTACAGGGGCAAAGTAGAGAAAGAAGGAACATTTATTTATATACATTGCTTGCATTTCACCTTTGCTGGATTCGGATAGTATTTCAATAGACTACACTGGTGGTATCTGTGGGCTTGTTTATATCATCCCTCAGGTAATGTACAACAAACGTAAGCGAAGGTGTCTAGCTCGTTATTAGCCTGTTAGGCTCTGAAACTGAGATTTTGGCTAAATCAAATTGTCCTGAAGCTAAAATACCAGAAGCTTTTTTCATGCAGACTGTCACCCTTCACAGGTTCCACATTTTCTGCTACTAGTACAGCATCTACCACTGAACAGCCGTTTGAATGCTTTCTGTTCCTCCTGTTTTCCTCTGTTGCCAGAGTCCAGCTCTAGGGAGTTTGGAGGCTGGGGAAGCTTTAGGGACCTGCTGCAGTGTCTATTTTAATTGGAAATGACAATTCAAACTAAACGGTGTATTTTCCGAATATCCAAGGCTGGAATAAAAAAAGAATGTCAGGAAAAAAGTATAAACATTCCAAATTACGGTACTTTTGCTGTGCATATTTTGGGCAGTCCAACACATATCACACAGGAAACTGGGGGCAATTCGGCCGTCTTCCCTGCTACCATACAAACTAATTTCGAGTAATTGTGCATCTTCTAAGAAATATGCCTGCATACATGTATAAACTATATAATTAATTCACGAAGAAGCTACATTTATGTAAAACAACCCTGTTCCACGAGCACTTCAGAGGCCTTCAGACCCAGGGTCTTTAAAGCCTCTGCGAACCACGCATGCAGAGTGCACGGCACGCGCAGAGTCGGGGTCGCGAGCTAATTTGCCGTCCGCCCAAAGGCCCTTCATATAAATGCATTTCAAACGCCTGCAAAGCGGGATGTAATATTCTCCTAAATCATGAACATGCAAGGAACAGAATTCCAGCGTCTGAAACACTTACGCCACCGCTTCACCGACCCCTCGCAAGATTGCCTTGTGCCGTGTGGACGGACGCGAAGGTTCATCGGCGGAATCGCCTCCGCCAATAGCTTTCGGGATTTGTAACAAAAGTGACAAGCAAGCTTATAAAATGTACGGAAGCACGTCGGTATCGACCTAACCCAGCGTCTTGTACACCGGGTAAACAGGTTCCCTTCCTCGAAGTGCTTGCGGCACACAACGGCCAAACCAGGAAACCGTGGCAGGGAAGCGAGCCGGATGCGAGATCGCGAAGCGGAGTCCTTCCCCTGACGTCACGGTACACCTCACCCAATCAGGGCGCGGCGACTGCAGCGACGCTTGTGTTCGCTCTCGGGGCTAATAGCCGGTGACAGGCTAAGAGTTCAGGGAAGCTCCTCCCAACTCTTTCCCTTTCAGCAGAGGCGAACGCTGGAGAGGAGGTCGCCTCCTCTCCAGTGTTGACTTTGCTAAAATGAAAGAGGAAGGAGGAGCTTCCTGTACTCTTAACTTGTCACCAACTATAGATAGCGACAGCTGTCGGCACCGGCGCTTTACCGGAAAGTTTAGTGCACGGCGATAGCTTGCGTGCAGTGCGCTACAGTTGTTAGTGCGAAAACTACAACGGTGCATTATACCATTTCCCTTCGAAGCGATATTATAGCACGGCAAAGCTCAATGTGGTTTCTGTTCTACACTCGAAGAAAAGGGTGTAGGTTTACACCTTTGTCACATACAGTACACCCCAAAACTTTAGTTCGACGTACAACGCACTGACGTCGAACTGACGGCCCCAACTTTTACGGGAGGCTTGATGACGGTGCGATATAGCATAATAAATAGCTAAAGTGCGTATCGAAGACTACAGGAAAAAGTAACAAAAAACACCGAGGTTTTGCAGCATAGGGCCAAGAGAACCCCTATATTACTTTTTTTGCAGTCAGTCACACGCACATTAGCTATTTAATTAAGTTGTACAATTCGGCTATCAAGCCAGTCGTAAAAGTTGGTACCCTCGGTTCAACGTCAGTGCAATGTACGTCGAACTGAAGTTTTGGGGTGTATTGTATGTGACAAGGGCTGTAAGATTATACCCTTTTTTTCTTCTGTGTGTAGAATATGTTTGACATTGATCGCAGCGAGGGAAAGTAGAACAATCACGTTTCGCGATCCCACGATAAGGATAACAACTGGCGTCTGTAGCGCACGCTCTGCTGGTTTAAGATTTAGAAACCCCGATTTTAACCAAGTAGATCTTTTTGACAACGATCTAGCCCGCCATCTAAATTGA
>JAZHYW010051460.1:0-44055 GCA_037355805.1 Ixodes ricinus
TCTGTGGGCAACGCTGCACAAAGTCGTAGCGCGATAGGTTGAGAAACCGAATTTTACGGTCGATTTAAAGAGCCTGGCCTCTCCTTGAATCACGCAGTATTGAAACACGCGAGGACGACTTCGCTAAAGAAGGACCATTGTGTGTCTGGGCAGATGCCATTTTGTCTTTGTAAGAGGGAGAAAGTGGTCGAAAGCTAGAACGTCAGTGTTTTGAATTAGCTTTGTTGTCATCTCTGTACTGTACTCTCTGCACCCCCGGGAGTACCAGACCAAAGCCCCTGGGAGCTTTGGTCTGGTACTCCCGGACTTCGGCTAGTTTGAATCCCAACTTTAGTATATTCTTTTTCCCGTGTGCGTCCTTTTGTGTCTGGTGATGTTAACTCTGTCGCAGGCAGAGTAAATGAAGACCAAGACAGCAACGGTGTGCATCCTCCCATTTCTGGAGAACCTTTCACTGCTGTCCACCCAACTCATCTTCTCGAGAAAAGGTCTTGCTTGCAATGTACCCGTCTTCTTTTTCCAGGGCTCCCTGATGGCTTCTGCTTGAGACGTGGAACATCAGAGAGAGTTGGCCAAGATACACGTGGGCCGACATGTTAAAACAGTGCACACCGTGGAGTAAATAAAGCAATGCCACTTTCAGCCCTTGCATATGTTTCTTCAGTTATTTTTCCCGCTATGCTTTTTATCGGGAGCCATATGTAAGTGATTGAAACTCCCATGTTTGTATTCGCTATTCACAAAATGAGTAACCACTGAGCTGGAATCAAAATGAATGCAGTGGATACCCGTACGAAAATGTCTGATACAGGCCGGAAGGAAAAATGCCGGTTCCGCCTGAATCTGAAATTGGGGCACCAGTTTGTATCCCGTCTGGAACAGGGCAGTTCCAGACAAGATACAGACTGGTGCCCCAATTTCAGATCCAGGCAGAACCGCTTGGTTCCAGTGGTTCTGCAGAGCCACTGGTACCGCAAGGTACCAACCGGAGTACAAACCGGTGCCTCAATTTCAGACCTAGGCGGAACAGCCTGGTTCCAGCAGGTTCCGGTAGCTCTGCCGTGCTACACCCTACCAGAGCCCCTCGGCTGCGGCATGCCGGTAGGATGTAGTTAGATCCTGCGGGACCCGGCAATAGGTGACCGGCGTTTGGCAGCAGCCGCAAAGCACTCTGGGTATTATTCCGTTCCGGTTCGTAGCTAGCAGCCGACGCAGCTCCATGACTGCCATGGAAGCGTCTGCGGGTGTTGAAACCCGATCAATCCGGGCCACCTTCCTCTGCTGCTGGGTGACCTTACGCCGCTTCTGAACGTCTCAAGTTACTTCTACGGATATGTTAAGTAGTAATCGGTAGGCAGAAGCATCGAGAACGGCCACGAAAGCGCAGAGCGAGTGCGGCCGGCGGCAAGCTGCATTCGCACCGCGCTTTCCGGATCTTCGCATGAAAACTCAGGTTAGATGTTTCGTTTTCCTTTTGAGCCAGCGTTTTAGAGCGCAGCTTTTAGGCGCCCGTTTCCGGCTTGAGCGGCGTCGCCGTCGGCGTAACCGCAAGGTCGCGTGACCTTAGGGGGTCGCGCGACACCCCAAGGTCACGTGAACCCCAGGCCACGTGACCCCCCTGAGATCACGTGACCCCCCAAAGGACTGAATGAGGGGGAGGAGGAGGAGGAGGGGAGGGGTATACCCTCCCCTGAGTACCCTTCCCTCCTCCTCCTCAAGAGCTGCGCTCCAATTCAGCGTTACAGGAAGCTGTAAACGGCTTTCACTTTTTTCATTTGGGTTCTGTTTATTTTTGATGGTTACGTTAGATCACATCACCGACTGAAATAGGCGCGAATGTAAGCCGTGGGACGCGGCCAGCTGAAATGCCCGATCGGAGGTCTGGCGAACTTTTCCCATTTTGTTAGAACACCTGAGACTGGGTAAGAAAATCTGGAAGTAACCAAAAGTTGAAGACAGGGAAAGAAGTCGGCCAGACGGCGTTTCAAACTTAGCTAATATGTTTTCTCACGCGATCGAAACACCACTTCCGTACACAAGTTAGTTTCGACGACATCTGACTAACTGACAATCCTTGCTTTTTAACACTCACGCGTTTTTGGTACTTCAACTAAGTTGTCCCCTGTGAACTGCAATAACCCCCCCCCCCCCCCCTTCTTCACGTTTTTTAATGATGTTGAGTTAGAAAGCATGCATAAACGAGCACCGATTCTGATATGAGCTACGCAGGGTCGTACTACCGCTTTATTATCAGTGAATATGAAGGTGCTGCCCATTTGCTTCTTTATATTACAGCGAGCTGACTTGTCCTTTTGTTTTTTTATGCTATAGCAAGCCACCCATTCACGCCACTTAGCGGGAACAGTCTGCGGCGGCTCATTACAGAAAAAGTTAAATCGAGCTGTCGGTGTAAGAATTTAACGGCCTGGCGATGGCACTGTATGTCGACGAAACGTCGTGCCATGAACTGATTGCCTGCGAGATCGCATCCCGCGTTCTCGCGGATGCCTTGTACGACAAGCAGTGCTCACCCATTCGCGGATTAATCGAGACTTTTTTGGTGGGTGCCAAAAGACTGTTAGAGATCGTTATTTCCCGCGGCCCCTACCTGAAGAAAGAGAGAACACGTTGTACTTGCCTGTAACAATATTGGCCGCGCATAAACGGTCACCGACGTTTGTCTGTCACAGGTCACCTTGCTCCATCACTCGCTTAACAGCGACGGCCCATCGTTGCTTCCATGCTTTGTTTCACGGGAACTGGAACATCGTATGCCCTCTATGGCTTGCGTTAGAACAACGTACCGCGGAGCTGTAAACCATTTTCACCGCGAATACAGCACGGCTACAACGCCTAGAAGGGCTCTCGATGCAGCTGGACGAGAACCACGACCGGCACCGGACGAACCGGAAGCGTGAAGTCACGTGGTGCCTCGCTTCCGATGACGAAACTTCCGGCTCAAAACCGCGGCTCTCTGCCGCTGTGGTTTCGCTCGCCACAGAGGACTACGCTCAAGCTCTCGTGCGGGCACAATTATTTTAACAGAGTCATGGACTAACCACAGTGGCTACAAGTGCGAGCGACTGGCTTTGACGGGTGCTGTGACGTGATTCTGCCAAGGCGCGGCCAAACGCGACGATCTCTCGCTTGTAACAGCCAAGGGCATCGCGCGAAATCCAAGTCCCACATAGGGCCTCAGTGCCTTGCCGGGTGAGCACCGGCGCACGATTAAATGATCGTTTGATATTGAACGCGTGCTCCAATACATTAACAAAATTATCTCAAGAAAAGCATGTTTTGTCATGGTTTTGCAAAAGCAATTTGAATGCAATATCACCTATATTTTACAGTTGCTAGTGGTGCAGGCTCATAGACCTTTGGCCTCTGGCTATGTTTATGAAAAGCCATTTATTAACTTGTCAGCAAAACAGAATCAGGGCGTCAGCACAACCCAACATGCAATGAAGCATCACCCCCCAAAAAGTCGCCAACACAAAGTAATTCAGCCATGCAATAATAATTAAGACAATGAGCCCTACACCACCCTGCTCCTGCCAGAGTTATGTGTGGCATAGCAGTGCTCAGAAACGCATCAGCAATCAGTGATTCAGCTGGTATCTCTCAAGCAGTATATGTATTATCACGAAGAGAGTTAACATCATCACGGGAGCGTGCGTTTTTTTCCAAGGAGCGCTTGGCTGGTGACTTGCACAACAGCTGACGTCAGGGCCACCTCATGCGAAGCGCACGGGGGTGGGAAAGGAGGCCGTGAACGCAAGCGAAACGCCGAGTCGAAGCAGCGGAAGCTGCGGTCCCCCAGCGCCGGGAGAGTATCATGTGACCTTCCCGTTGAGAGGAGCGACCATCGAGGTAAAGGGGCTTTGAGTGATAAACCGGAAGTTCGGAAGTGGCACCCCCCGGTTGCCGCCATTTTGTACGCAAAAGTGACCACACGTCACGTGACCTCACAAGAGCCGTGACGTCATCGGTAAGATGGCAGCGCCCAGAGCTGGGGTATGCAAGTTTGTTCGGTGCGCGGTAGCCGCGATGTGTAGCTGCTTTCCGACGACTTCGGTCTTCTTCGTGCTCGCTGACGCAGGTATAATGTGAAAATATGAAGAAATGAGACTTTATTACCTTTTTCCGTAAGATCGCCCTGTATCATCTGGATATTAACACCTGCGAGACAGCATCAGCCGTATCGCCGTACCGGTGCTCGGATTCCCGGATGTGTTCGATGGTCGATAGAAATTTGAGTGCTTTTAGCATGCAATTTTCGCTTTCTCTTAGCTTTGTTTGAACGTTGGAATGTCTGAGAATCGACGCGAAATGTATACGTCGGACGTAGGGCCTAGGGGAATGCGTTTCAGCCCTAGGTAACTGCATAATCACAGCCAACTTTTAGCGAGGAAGCTCCTGCGATCTTTACGTTTTGTACTTGTAAACAATTTTATGATATAACTCCTAGCATAATATATTCGCATTTTTCTAGCTTCGTTTGAACGTCTGAGAATCGAAGCGAAAGGTATACGTCGCGTGAGGACCTAGGGGAAGTTGTTTCAGCCCTGCGTCACCGAATATCCATATAAACTTTTAGCGAGGAAGTTCCTGCGATCTTTAACCTTTTGTGCTAATCGACGATTCTACATTCGATCGCTTTTCTTCCTTTTTTTGTGAGTGCGAATCGCACACTTATTTTCAGCTGCGAGGATGACGTTTTTATTGAGTGGGGGGATGAATAAATCGTTGCAGGCACCTGCTTCAATGATATTCAACTTGCTATTTTTGGTGTACGCATAGATTAATTGCACATTTTTCTCTTTCGTAGGTTTTATTGCAGCAATACTTTTTTTCATCAAGAGTGCATTGTATTAGTCGGTCAATTATTTACTTGTTCTAGTTACCTGTACAAGATGATTCATATTTGTGTTCACCCCTTGCCCGAAAAGCAGTCTTGTTGAAAAATGTTGACTACCATTCCTTTCGGTCTCTTCAATAGACTTCTTTCTAAAATGTGGGCTGCCTATACCTCGTATTACCATAACCTGGAAAAGGGCAACCGCCACAGCCCCCTCGTGCCAATCAGATTGACGGAGTGAAGGCATGTGACAAATCTGTGCTGACGAGCACTATGATGATATGTTGTCATGTGCCTCTCTCCAACATGCATATTGACTCACCAAGACTGTAGCCTTCGCCGCCTGCCAAATTGTGATGGAACGAATTACAGTAGCTACTACTCTAACTGCCCAAGGCCTGCATACTTTGGGCATTTGTTCGACAAGAATGTTATGTCCGCGATCACTGTGAACTCGGCTGAGCACCTATTGGACTCGAATGCTGCATTAGTGTTCGACGTGAACTGGGGTATATTCGTGTGCTTCGCACCGAAAAAAATGGCGACAGTTGTGTTGCTTGATGGGGTTTTGCCAGACATGTACACGTTACCCAAAACAAGTAACTAAATACCGTTACTCGTTACTCGCTCAAAAAGTAACTAAATACGTTACACGTTACCGATTCTCAAAAGGAACGCGTGAGTTACCTCAAAAGTAACGAGTTACTTTCCACGTTACTTTGACGACCAAATACACAACTGTTTTTGTTTCATGGTTTATTGTTTTCTTTTTAGTAGTCATTGCCCTTAAGCAGCAGCTGCCTGTAGAAGTTTTCATCAGTTATGTTTTCCCGCTTCCTTGAAAATACATCTCCGGCGACGCTGAAGAGTCGTTCTACCGACGCGCTCGAAGGAACGGCAGTGTTGTGCTTCAGGAAGAGCTGGTGAATCTTCGAGAACAGCGGGTAATGGGTTATGTGCCTTTCCGTGTTTGCAACCTCCGGGTTTACATTCGGTCCGTACCCGTTTCTAGAAGGTTCAACCAACGAACCTGATTGTGCTCGCTGGGTGAAGGACATTCCCAGCTGTAGAGTTCAGTACAGCAACGTTTACCGCTGGACACGTCAGTCGAACTGTTCGACTGACGTGTTCAGCGATATACGTTGCTATACAGTGATACTGTTTAGTTGTTTTTCGGGTCGCCCTTCTGCCTTTGTCACAATAGACGCATACTCAGTGCTAGAATAAAAACAAGGCTGTTTAAGCGGTGTTGTACACGTTACTCCTCAAAAGTAGCGAGATACCGTTACTCGTTACTTGGCCTTCAAAGTAACTAAATACCGTTACTCGTTCCTTTTCTAAAAAAGTAACTAAATACGTTACTCGTTACCGGAAATAGTAACTAGGTACAAGTAACTCGTTACTTGTAATCGCGTTACGTACATGTATGGGTTTTGCAAAGGGTCTATTGTGTCATGCGTATTGGAAGTGTCCTGCTATATAACAATGCATGAACACATACCATTAAACTAGATGCTCAGAGGGGTGTTTGTTTTTGCAATTAACAAGTTACAGCAGTGTGCTTTAATGTTATTATCATGTGCGTAGTTTTAAGTATCCTCTCTGCAATGCCTACAAAGGCCCTTGGAGAGAATAAATTAATAAATAACATTTTCACATCACTGGAGTTGGTTTTCGGATGCGCCATATGTTCAGGAGAAGTGGAACGAGTGCAGCCCAATGCAACCAGTCTGGTATGTCCCATTAATTAATATTGAGGGGCCAGAGATGCGAGTGTCCTCAAAAGTTCCAGCACGTGCGGTGAACACAATTCTTTGTGTAGAGACTCTGAAGGCATAAAGGCGAGCGAAAATATGTTTATTAGGTTAGTGTATCAAATATGTTGATTTCCACTTGATTACGTAATTATTGGTTCTTTGCAAATGGTTTCATAACGAGTTCTTTCTGCGACAGTCTCGTGTCAGGCGTTCAGTCATAGTACCTGTGCTGCTTGTTGTCGGATGATGCTCCTGGCACGTCAGTGTTCAGTTTGGTCGAGTGGCAACTTTGACCGACTGATGCCGTCTTGTAATCATACGTCATGTGCGGCCACTGACATCTGATGCACTGAAGCTGCAGGGCTGGCTTCTAATCCGCAAATTTTCCTGGTAGTTTTCTGCTTCAATGCAGCAAGCTCAGGCATGTATGAATGCTTCGGCGTTGGGGTGTCTCGTTGAATCGGCATTGAATAGTAACGGGTAGCCGATGACGGTCGTCGTGACTTTGTGGCATAAGTCGCCCTCGGATCGTCAGATGCCGCTTCGCTCGAAGAAGACTCCAGATGAATAGCCTGTCGAACTTGTTCCGAAACAATCTCGGCAATCAAAATAAAAGCCGGGCAACTGATGGCAGGAAGTAGCTTCCTGATCTCCTCCCGGACAACGTCGTGGATGTCCTGGGAGGCTGGCGTCGAAGTTGCAGCTGGACGACTCGAGTGTCGAGAAGCTGGGGAGTTGTTGATAGCGACAGGCTCGGGCCTGCAGTGTACATTCAATGTTGGAAGCCGCGGTGATATGAACCCTTCGACTGTTGTCGTGGAGTTGCGGACAAGGCTGCCGGAGGTGTTGTACCTCACATGAGGGACATGGAATTTTTAGCTTCTTGTCTTCTGTAGAATCAGGGTTGGCGTGGGTGCTCGATCACACCCAAAACATCTTCCACGAAGGCGGTGATGCTCTCGTTGGGGCCGCATCCTGGACAGAATCAGGAATTCGACTCTCCCGGTCAACGTTGGCTGATGAACGTGCACTTCAGCTCGATCTTGCAAACTTCCTACGACGTTAAAGGGGCCCTGCAATGACTTTTTTTACTAATTTTTAATTTGCATCAAACCTGAGCGCACTGAACGTAGTAACTTAATGACACTTTTCTTTTCTCGAATTTCGCTTTATTTTAAAAGTTATAGGCAAATTAAAATTACAAAAACAACCAAAAAATAACCTCCTTCATGACGTCCTTGGTTGCTTGAGTGGCCGTGAACTAGACGAAGGGTAGTGAGCTGAGCGAGCGCTCACGGCTGCCGCACTCCGTGTCGACGGCGCGAGAGGGCGCCACTAAAGCGTGTTCTGGATACGCTGTATGTAGCGGGCAGCTAGAGCGGCTCTCATTGCATTTGCTGCGCGATTAAACACTAATTCGGCATGACACTTCATTGGCCACAAACAACAGCAAACACGGGGTAAAGATCAGTTCAGAATGGGAGCCACTTCGCGCTGCCATACCGCGAAACGGCCAAACCGCCAGACAAAGCTGCTCGCCGAAGGCCTTGGGAACGCTCAGAGCCGGTCGGATCCTTCAGTCCCTACGACCGCAGCGCCGCCGCGTACATCCGGGACCTTTCCGTGTCGGCGCCTGCTCCCACTACTCCTTTCTAGTATGCGCCGCCTTTTCCACCGCTTGGTGGCGGGTATGTCGAGGGATCATTTCTTGTTTCCGTACTTTATAAACTGCATTTGTTTCTTTTCTGATCTAAAATACTGAACAAAAACTACTTTTATAAATAATTTAAACGGTTCGCGCCACTTATATTTTTGTATTTCGACTAAAAAGAAGCTTTTAGCGGCTCTGACCAGTAGTAAGCCCAGGACCTAAGACGTCACATTACGCGCGCTTTCGGTACCGCGGGTCGCCCCCGTCGGTGGAGCAGGTTTCCGCGTCGTCCGGTTAAAATATGACGCACTGATATTTAGTTACTCTCTCCGTGCCCGCTGGCTTGCCCGAACCCCAAGAGACGTGGAAACCGCAAAAAAGGCAGACGCTTAATTAAGATTGCAGGGCCCCTTTAAGGAGGATTCGCTGTTCTCAAACCAGTGCCTGGCAGTTTCTTCCACAAGAAGTATAGGTTCTGCAGGAGCTGGTTGTCCGTCTACCTACTGTGGCGGGCGACACGGCCATATATTTCAATCCAGCCCTCGACGTCTTCATACACCTTGCGTGAAAGGGCATCAGAGTGCGAGGTGCGACGGGCATGCATACGATGATGGGAGCGGACGTGGTTCGCTGCTACAGGTTTGCCATTGTTGGCTTAGTCAGCTTCGGTTTTTCTGGCAAAAGACCGAATTCCGGTGGTTCTTGCTGGTAGCAGCGACTGGCTCGGATTTCAGGTTCTTCGTGGTGCATTTCCAAGGTTCGTCCTTGCGGTACTCGCTCGTCTTGCGGTTTTTCTGCCGGGCTTGGGATAGGACTTGGTTTACGGCTCGCCGGGCGTTTAAGACGCGGGATAATCCGCTACCCGTGTCTTAATTGTTATCGGGCAACTCGGCTGAGGAGCCGCCAGGGTCCACACAGAGTGAAGGGCTATGGGTAAAGTGTGCAGCACCTCCACCAGAACATACGATGACAGCTGAGCATGGCCTGGAACTTTCCAGAATAGTAAATATTGATAGAAAATAGGACTGGAGCAAGCATCTGTGACAATATAACAAAACAGACAGAAGAGAGTCTATCCTGACCACTAAAAAAGCTGCATTGTTTTAGAGGCATTCTGTTCGAATAAATCCTCTCCTTCGGGGTTTGGCGACTGCCGTGGACGAACTGAACTGAAATGGATGTGGAACCACTTTTCTGGTAATGAGCCGCTGCAGACTGTCGTCGCAAAGCGGCGTGAACGGGTGGACTGGGTAGGTAACACGCGCGATGAAATGTCCATACAGCTTGCAATTCGCGTACCGAGTGTTGATGAAACTTGTGTCGACGAAACGTGCGACAGACAAGCGGAATCAATACCAACTGCAACACCTGTGCTCCGTGAAAGTGCACGTCTACGCCAGAACAATTTAGGAAGCAGCATAGCATCACCTAAAGCACGGCACAGGAACTACCAACTTGAAGCACTTGAAGGCAGCTCTCCGGTGCGCCGCACAACCAAAGTGAGCCTTCGGTCATTTGAACGAAGCGGCACCACGATTGCACACTGCCAAGCACGACTCACGCAATTTCCGTCGCTAAACTGCGTATCCAAACATATTGCACACGCTTCACTGCAGACCTCGAAGATTCCGATGGTCAACGAGAGCACAGAAACGTCGCCTTAAAATTTACTTGCGGTATCCGAATCAATCCGAGGTCCGAGCAACGTAGGGCCGATTGTCTCTTTCGTGGCAATATCCCCGTCGGTCACCAGCGAAATGCACACCGTTCCTCCTTCTGTTCACGTTATACCTACGTCAGACACCACGCTGAACTCTGAAGTCGCTTTCGACCGGCCTTATATGACGGCTTCCGCGTCTGAAATCAACTCGCCGACACGAACGACAACAAACAACGCATCCGACAAGCTCCGGCCCAGCTGGGACCAGCCGCTGCCTGGGCGCTGCCATCTTTCCTGTGACGTCACGTATTTGGTTTGGTCATGTGACGAGTGGTCACATTTGCGTACAATGGCAGCCGCCTTATGGGGGTCACTTTCGAGTGCAGACCGGAACCCCGGTTTATCGCTCTAAGCCCCTCTACCTCGTTGGGAGCGACACGCGCAGCTCAAGGTCACGCCACTCACTTTCAACGCTGGGTTGGCTGGGATGGCCCGTAGGTCCGCTGCGCGCAAAAACAAACAACTAATAAACGAAAGCGGAAAAAAAAAGGAACGCCGCTAATTGTTGTCAAAAGAAGCGATTTATTGCTCAGCGATCCTGTTTCATTTTTGCGGAATCATCTCTCCTTTCACCCGAATTATGCTAGCGACCCCCCGGTGCACTCCGGATGGATTGGCCCACATTAGCTCTAGTTCCATTGCAAGTCACCAGGCAAGCGCTCCTCGGAAAAAAATTCACGTTCCCGTGATGCCGTTAACTCTTTTCGCGATAGTACAATAACCAGACATCTTAAAATGTGAATGATAAAAAGACAAAAGATGGGCTCACAGTACAGGAACTTGTTGGAGTTGTACGTCATAGATGACATGAGCATGTAGACGCAGTCACGGTCATACAATTCCGTAGGTTCTTGGAGGGGGGGCGGGCAGTATTCGCCGTCGAATTTCCCGCCGTCGAATTTCCCGTCTTTCTCTTCTTCATAAAGTATTTTACACACCTTTTTTGAAAATGTCTCTTCTAAACCCACCCACCTACACATCATCAAGACTGGACCATTCATGCAAGATCGCCCGTCCCAAGTCATCAAGTCAAGCACACCAGCATTCCCTCATCCCTGAAGCAGTTGTGGACTGGAATGACCTCCCGGACGCCATAGTTACCATACCCGACTCCAAGCAATCCCGACTAGCCCTTCAAAACCACTTGTACTGACCCACTCCCTCTGTAACGCCCCCGAGGCATTGAGGGTATGTATAAATAAATAAATAAATAAATAAATAAAGTATTCCACTGGAGGCAATACTATTGCAGGCCCACCACAATCACATATTTCTTGCTTGATGGCTATACCGGTTTGTGCAACTTCACCAACCGTCATCATTTCAATGACCGCAGTTGCTGATAAACGAAGGCACCCAGATCACCGCATATCCTTCTATGGATTTTCACAGTGACCACAGCTCAGAACCTCTTGCTCGCCATCAATGGATGCTAATCACAGCACTGCACACAATCTTGCTTGCCTCACAAAGTTCAGCATTCTCGGTTCCCTGATCATGCTGGTCCACAAAGGAAGTCGCAAGTATAGACACAAACTTACATGATGCATTCATAATAACTCACTGGTTTTCTTTTAGGCATGGGGTTGCAGGATTGGTTTGTCACAAACCAAAGCTCGCATTAATATTCAATTATGTATAAGCAAGATTTCAGGTTTGCAAATACTACTGAAACGAGATGGAATACTTTCCTCTATCAAAGTGCATGCAAATATTTCGTTTCTTTACCGAAGGATCCGGCTTGAAGAGCCCTGTAGAAGAGAGCCATCGGCCAAGACGTCGATTTGGACACGCTATGGGATCCCCAAATACGGGATCGCTTTATTCATTCAATCTAACAATTTTCTTTCTCGCATCAGACAAAGTTCTAATGAACAAGTTTCCTTCCCCATTGTTGTCTAGCCTTGCTGGCTTACATGAAGAATAAGGATATTCACTGGTAAACACTGCAAAGGCAATGTATGCTGCGTGCGCTGGCTGTCTTTGCGTCAGCTCGGCTTTAATGCACCACCACCTAGGCATGAATGATTAAATGGACGCTTAGAGTGGTCACCAGTATGCCTAACGATCTTCGGGCATCATTTCCGGCACTCAAACTGACGCCCAACAAGAGATCTCAAGAAGCATATTAAATATTAGGGCGTTTGTTCGTCGCGGACCTCCATAACGGTACATACCAAAATCTGAACAGGATTACTCTATACCGTTGCCCTACTGAAAAAACCCATATAATTTTCATACAGGTTGATCCATTTCGGTCATATGGTGTTATGGACAGTACAGGGTTCGTATGCAAACAGGTCGTCCTATATGTGAACGGGTCGCAAACAGGAGCACCCGACCTGATATGTGTCGACCTGTTATGTGGGTCCACCCATGCAATTACTGTTCAGAAAAGGGTGAGCTAGCAGCCCCCGGTCTGCCCTTCGTATTCCGAGGCTCTCCACTGAAATGAAATCCCGACACCCTTCCTGAAAAAAGCATGCAAAAGGAACTAACATAATGACTCGAAAGCAGGTAAGTACAGTTGACGAAACAGATATATTGCACGCATGACATAGCAAACAACCCAGCACCCTCATGACATTAAGAGGAAAACTGAGTTAGTTCCTAGAAGTAGCCTAAAACTGCAGCTACCTGTTGATATCTTGAAGTTGCTCCGCGATATACTTGTTCATGAGACCCTTCCATCTCCTAGGCGACACATCCAAGGGTGCTTGCCTGATGTACATGTCGAGGGCATCTGAAAATGAAAAGAACATGGAAACTATCCATATGCACTGCTGTTAAGTCAAACCCGTTTATATTGTACTCGCAAAAAATTGTCTACCATTTTGATGAAGTGGACAATTCTATATAAAAGTTTTAATGAATTTGACAACGAACAAGAACGCCACATTTCGAAAAGCTGTTTACTCTCGAAGGAGTGTCCGTTCGTCATGAGGGACGCTCCACGCGGCTATTCAGTGGCCGCTTCTTAGTTTTTCAAGGTCTCACCGGCTCACCATCTCCCCGCTTCCTACGCCAAAGAGAATATTTTTTTCTTCCAAACAAATAATGCAATAAAAAAAAAGCCAGCTTTTTTTTGCAAGTTGGCTTTCCCCAACGTGATGACCACATTGGGGGAAAGCCAGCTTGTAGAGCAAAACGGCGCTTTTGGCATTTCAATCTTGCGGGAGACGCTGCAATTTTCGTTCAATGTAACCACATTTTGCGCTATGCTTTTTTATTGCAGCTACTAGTCTGTTCACAAAGAGTTCGAATTAACGGGGTTTGATATAATCGGGTTTGACTGTAGCTCTAGAAAAAACACATTGCAATCACATGTTAATTTGTTGCAATAGTGTACTTATTGAGGTGCAACTAAGAACAATTAGGAAGAATCTTATTGGTATATCAACCCAAAATAGGTCAGCCAATATATTTGCCACCTTAAATCTGACCACCTTCTATATGACAACTTTGTTTCGAAATTGGCACAGTTAGTCTGCTCTGGGCTACACTATGTTCTACCTAAACAGACAGTGCCTTTCGCCGAACCAATCAAAGGCCTGTCTCTGGTTGCTTGACTTCACTCTCAGCACGTCAGTCTGCAGGGGGTGAGGGGGTTGATCATATGGTTTAAAATTGACAGTTGACTGGATCAACGAGCATGCAGCTTCTACAGCCCAGTCAGCGTAGGGGTGAATGGAGTAATGGCGACTTGCGAAATCAACGGCACCTCCAGTGGCGTACCAACTTGTTTTTGAGTGGGGGGCAAACCAGACCCCCCCCCCCTCCGGGTCGCATATTTTTACTAGTGATGGGCCAAACTTTTGCCTAATCGAAAATTCGGCGCAACTTTTGCTGAACTTTTCTAAAGATTTGGCAATGATTCGGCAAAAAAGCACTGTTACTAGACTTAACACTGATATTTAGTTTTTTTCTCACGAAAAAAGGTTAATGTTTTTGTTTTTCTTAACTTTAATGCAACATGTAGTGCCTATTGACACAGTTATGACTAAATAAGGTGATATTCTACAAGATAGTATCGATGTCGTTTTTGTGTGTTTACTGGCAATTTTAGTGTTTGCTTGCAGAAAGTGGAGTGACAACGAGGCTCGGTATAGTAGCCGGCGCAGTCACGAATCACGCTACGAGAGTTTTGATTTTGAGGCTTCATCAGCGCACGCCTGCAAGTTTGATTACATTGTTAAAATAAAGGCAATCCCTGCGTTTTTACTTTCTCTGGGAGTCACTGTTTTGTGCGCGAAAACGAATGCAACGGTTGCTTTGCCTTCACCAGAAGAGATAACAATATTGTAAATATGGATGTTTTTCGATTTGAGTCACTTGAAGTCAGCTTAGCATGAAAGTTTGCGTTCCATATTCGCAACGTGCTGTTTTTAATCTTTAAAATTCCAGCTTCTGGTGTTAGGACAGACACGGACGTTTAGGAAGTTAGAGAGAGTTAGGAATGTCGGATGTGCAACGTCGAGGATGGAAATCGATACATGGAAATCGCTAAATAACGCGAACTAAAAAGCAATATTATTCTGTTTTGGCACAAACTACTTGTGAGCTGAAAACAAGATTGTTATGATAATAATAATAATAATAATAATAATAATAATAATAATAATAATAATAATAATAATAATAACAATAATCATAATAATAATTTTATTTGTACATACTGGAAGGGGCCCATGTGGTGGTGTGCGGGGCTAGGCAGATAGGTGAAAACCCTTACGCAGAGCGCCTGCCAGCCAAACTTGTACGTAGTTCAACTACTTTACCTCAAGTTACTGTAGTTTAACTACTTTTCTGTGCAGTTTCGTAACTTTCAATTACATTTTTATTTTGGTTATTAGTAGTTTAACTACATTTTCGGAGTGACTTCTACTCAAATTACGTTCGAATTTTAGTGGTTGTTTTGCCTATCAACAGGTATAAGATGTTGGAAGATCAGCTGATATTTGCAGAGGGGGAAGCATGTGGCGTAGAAAAGGGGGGGGGGAGGAAGGAAGTAATTTGGACAGTTCAAAACCCCAAAAAATTTTAACGAGCCCCCCACTGCAACAACACTGCTACGAGGCGCGGGGAGCGAACAGACACGACGCAAGAGAGGCCGAGTAAAGGCCCATACGTACATTCGCGTTTGAACGCGTTTGAGTGCGTTGCGGCGTCCTTGCGGCCAGGAGCGGTCGCTTGCGGGGCGACGCGCGCCTTCCCGCAACGCTCTGCAGCACGACGCAAGCGAGTAGAGACTCGCTCAACTTTCCGAAGCGTTGCGGTGCGTTCGACCAATCAAAGTCCGAGAGAGGAGAGGAGGGTGACGTGTCCGCTCGCGCCACTCGGCCAACTCGGCGGGACGTATCCGGTTCTCCGTTCGCAGAACTTGCTTTTTCGCTTTTGGGGAGCGGTGGGGAGTGGAGTGTATTTTCCAAGGCTGCGATGGTTCAAGCTTGACAAAACGTCAGGGAAGCCAGCGGGATTGTCCCAAGATCGAACACTTCGACGCTGTGGCTGTGCGCCGCCATGTTGCCTTGGATTTCGCTTACTATTGGTGAGCCGCTAGCAACGATAGCGCGTTCTTATTGGCTCTTGACTGCGGTTGACTGCGTGTCAACGCAACTGTGCGTACAAGTTTGGCGCAAGCGCTCTTCGCAACGCAACGCGTGCGCTTGCCGCTACGGAACGCACCGCGCTCAAACGCGAATGTGCGTATGGGCCTTAACCGTGGGATTAGCGCCGAAGACTGGCGTTTCTCTGTGTCCCGAAGTTCAAGGAGACGTGACGCATTTGAAGAAACGGCTTGTCCCCGCTTCTCCCCAATGCAGGAATTCTTCCCCACTACGGGACCAGTACAGCACCCGCTCTGAAGTTCATCTGATGCTCCTGTATAGCTTGTGCTGTCTTTCGAGACGTCATCTGGTCATTTCTCTGAGTGAAGTAATGGCGGCTATAAAACCGATACAAATAAGTGCTTTATAAGTTGATTGTGTTAAATGGTTCAGCCGCGAGAATAAAGCAATTACACTATGGCGTATTAATTGCCGCCATTTCCCCCCCCCCCCAAAAAAAAAAAACAAAAAAAAAACTGATTTTTGTAATTTTTTGAGGAGGCCGGTGGTGGTAGTGAGGTGGTTGTCCGAGAGGTGTTGTCGTGTACCGGCGCATTGCTGCGTGGATGGCCTTGAATGCCGGTGGTGGCGATGTCTTGCCATGTCAGAGTCGGGAAAGGAGTTGCAGCCGTTGCTGCAGCCCTCGTCATGGTCGGGGAGTGAGCGTCGGGTTCATCCGTGAAGGGGACCCGGTAACGGCGGGAGCCCGCGTCCTCGCGGGCACCGCCGAGGGCGAGGAAGGACACCTGTGACTGTTTACTTGTTTATTCCGAATCCCAGGGCCAACTGTTCTAAACCGGCATGCACGACCTGAGCACGCGCCCCTGCGAGTGGGGCACGCGCTTCTCTCGTTCAGAATTCGTGCCGTACGACCGCTCAACTCAGAATACTACACTGATGCATTTCCGAATAGACCATTTGCTGTCTTACCCAAGCATCAAGGAGAATGCAGGGATTGGTGTTCCACGCGCCACACGCGCACGCCTTTCCTGTATAAAAGATTCGAAGTAAATAACCAAAAGAAAGCATTGACGAACGCGCGTGCAAGATGCCGTTTGTTTTAGGTTTTTGCTTTGGAAAAGTTACTACTGCTGAGGCCAGCACGTGCGGCGCGTGGAACACCAATCCCTGCATTCTCTTTGATGCTTGGGTAAGACAGCAATAGGTCTATTTGCCGTTCTTTCCGAAAAAAAAACAACTGATGCACCTCTGATTTTCTCTAAAACAATGCATACCGGCCAATTAAAAAGCAAAAACAACAAAAAAAAAAACGTTGTATAGGGAATGAAAGGGCATCCTGAAAGACTGTGTTAAAAAGTACTTCAATTTTACTTTGGAAGTACATTGTATTTATAGTACTTTACTTCAAGTACATTGCACCCTGTGTACTTACTACTTTATTTGAAGTAAATAACCTCTCATTTAATTTGTACTTCCAGGAAGTTTTTAGACGTACTTCACGCAACACTGTAAGCAATCAAACACTGTCTGCAAAATCAAGCTCAGGCAGTGCTAAACCTCAAAGGTGAAATGATACATCCGCAGTACATCCTTGACTAAAAAGAAGTACACAACAATTAGGCACGAAGAAGCAGAACCAGCTATTAAAGCATTTATCTGAAAACACAAGCCGCTTTACATTCGGCTAGCAGAATTTTGCTAACGCATCAAAACCTTTGTAAGTACTTCCTTGTTCGCATAGAAAAAATAAAAGTAACTTCAAAAGTAATTCGCTGCTTTTTTACGGTAATTAGTAATTTACTCAATTACTTTCTATTTGAGTGATTTCTACTCTACTCAAATTACTTTTGTGGCTAATACTCAGTAACTTAACTTAATTACTTTTTTTAGTTGCTTGAACATGTCTGCTCCCAGTCCGCCACCACATATAAAAAAAAACAGACAAATAAATGTACAGAATATGCACACTACAGAAAGTGCGTAAGAAAGGAAAGAAAAGAAGGGAGAAAACATGTATCACATTATGACGAGGATGTCAGCAGCATCGCATACATTCTGGCAAGCTCTCGTGGCTCTACCCCGTTTGACGGCAGTGGGCTGAGCACACTGATCGTAATTGTCAGTTGTCAGTCAATGTTTCAAATACCTCGTTGCATCAATGGAAAGGTTAAATGAAAATCACGCTATTCAGAATGCACCGCATCATTTGTCACTTGCAAAGTGGACTGCGTAAATTACTGGCCGATCTTCTGTTCTTGAGGCAGAAAATATTGAAGAGAACAATACTCGCAAAAGCTCACAAACGCAAAGTTACCGTGTCGCCTACTCCACACCTCGCCGTAACCGCTGGTTGTACTAAACTGTGCGATGGTAACCGCGCTACTGCGTGGCGTCCATTTGCGATTCATGGCCCCGTCGCGTTTGTGCGCGTGCGCAGACATTCGCCAAATTTATGCCGAATCTTTGCCGAACTTTCATTCAAAATTTCGGCATGTGCTGGAACTTTTCCGAATCTGAAGTTCGGCAGATTCGGTCCATCACTAACGTTTACGGCGTGTGTGTGTGTAGGCGTTGAAAAAGAGGGGGGGGGGAGGGGAGGGGAGGGCCAATTGTGTATGCGCACCGGGCGCTTTGGTCACTGGCTCCTTCTACGGCGCAGGCGATAGACCCCTAGCAACGACGCTCACGCCGGATTGGCTGCTCGGCAACGCACGGGAACCCAAATTTCGGATTCGGACGGCGCGTGTATCACTCGAAGCGTGTTGACCCGCGCGTTAACCCACCCCCGCGCCTGCGTTCACGCCGCTTCGCGGCGACTGTGTGCGGCTGCTAATTACAAAACGATTACCCACTCACCCCCCCCCCCCCCCGCCCTGTACACGCCGCTTTGCGGCGTCCAGCCGGCAACCCAAGCCCCGCTGTCCCCCATGCACCTCCGTAATTAGAGTCCCATACCATTTGGTTCAGCAATGTTTTGTCAACAACATTCCTTTTTTTTTTCAGTGTTAATCGTAAAAAAAGAAAAGTCGTAAATATCGCCAAGTGCCTCGACAAAATAAAATGTTCGAGGAAAAACATAAAAGAAGTAAGCCCACACCATAAATAGAACCCGGGTCTGATACGTATGAGGCAGACATCTTACCATTAAGTTATGTTTCCGCTTCGGAAACTCGCATTGTAACCGCTGCCTATGTTGACGGTGGCAGCGCCTATCTCCACAAACCAGCCAATCCGGCGTGAGCACCGTTGCTAGGGTTTGTATCGCCTGCGCGTTAAATATATGCCCCCGCGGGCCGGTGTCCTTGGTATTCCTTGGGCGCCGCCGGCCATCGTTTGCCGTGCCCAGTGGCGGCTGTTTCAGGGGGGGGGCAAAACACATGTCTTGCCCCCCACTCTGAGAACTGGGGGGGGCAAGCGCCCCCTGCCCCTCCGGTTGGTACGACCATGGGCGCCTCGTGGCATGGACACAAAACTGTCAGGTTGGGTTCATTTGACAGTTTACATGAGCTAAGCAAATATTCGCAGCATTTCGCAGTCTGAACGGAAAGCCGTGAAAGTAGGTTCGAAAACGTCTCATGGAAATTGCCGATAACAGTGGCCCACCTCCAGGTTGACCACATAATACTGGGACAGAGGTGATCTATCCCAACATTTCAAGAACATCAGTCTTCACTGAATATCATAAATTGATCAGGGCATGTAAGTTTAGGCATATGCCTATAAATGCTAAAATCTGTCACGTCAATGTTTGCTTGCCTTATTCAAAATTTCATTTCGAAATTGCCGTTTAACCTGCATCATGCCAATGTACGTGAATTTGGCACTTTTATTTACTTTTTCAGGATTTCCCCAGCTCTTTTTTTCTACATTTTTGTATACCTACAGACACTGAAAAATGTTTTGTTGTTCAATTCAATTCATTTATTTACTCCCATAATACAAAATGGGCGATGGAGGCAGGAGAAAAAGCTGCAGAATTGCAGCTTGACGAAGCCCCTGCCCCCTACAGGAATCGGTCAGCGGGATATAATTACATCATTTGAAACAAAAACAACAACAACAAAAAAAAAACATTTATGCACCACACCGAGAAGTATATTATGGGGAGGATAATATTTCACGCAATCTCTTCTTATTTAAATTTTCAATGCAGACACCTTGTTCTTTGAAAAAATTCAATACTGTTGGAAGTGTGTGCTGAATCATCTGAAGCCCGTAATTAGTTCTTGGACGTGGTACTCTCAAGGTTCCGGCGCTGCGCATATCGTATGCAATATTTTTGTTAGTTAATTTGGAAATTTGCTGTAATGGATGATTAGGAAATTTAAGTGATGCTATATACATAGTTGCTAGCTTATATTTAAAATATTCTTTGATTTTCATTACTTTATGTTTACAGAAAAGAGGTTCAGTATGTGCGCAATACGATTCATTAGTTATGATGCGAATTGCTTTTTTCTGCAGCAAAAACAATTTATTAACGTTAGTACTTGTCGTAGTTCCCCAAACTAGATGACAGTATGATATACGAGGATTGAATAATGCATTGTAAATTAAAAGTTTTACACGAGCTGGTAGTATATAGCGATGCTTATATAGAATACCTATGATGCTCGAAAGTTTGAGAGTAAGATTTTGAACATGCGAGTCCCATAACATATGTTCGTGAAAAGTTACGCCTAATGTTTTAACAGTAGTTACAAA
This sequence comes from Ixodes ricinus, assembly GCA_037355805.1. NCBI lineage: Eukaryota > Metazoa > Arthropoda > Arachnida > Ixodida > Ixodidae > Ixodes > Ixodes ricinus. Next base: position 20,258 of record JAZHYW010051460.1, read on the forward strand.
CTTAACCTCCGAGGAATTCATCATTAATTTTGTGGTGGCCTTACACACTGTACCTTTCGGTTTGAAGATAATTGCATTTGTTTTACTTTCATTAATTTTTAGAGAATTGGAAAGCAGTCCACCAGCTAAGTTTTTCAAGGCATATATTTGCATCGGTAATTAAACTATCAACGTCATGCACACAAAACCAACAGCAGATATTGTTATCTATTATTGTTATACACACAAAACCAACAGCAGATATAAATGATGATCGCCTCTGCCGCTTGCTTTATTTATCTTCCTAAAATTAACAGAGGGTCTTTATAACACCCTTTGGAATAGACGGCAGAACAAGATCTGTCATGACATCTGTAAAGTTTAAACACGACTGAGTGAAACAGGAGAACACTGCCGCATGACTGAAGCATTGCTCACAGAAAGACGGGAAAGAATTGTTTTATGGAGCATGTCACCGTACTTGGGAGCTGAGCTAACCCTGAATTAAGCATTAAAAAAGTAAGAAACAAGTCAAAAGTGTCGACAACGAGAAGTTATTTTACGCTCCTGCAATGAGGGACCCAGAAGAACAAAGATTAAAACCTTATTTGGTGTCTAAAGGGGTGCCCAAACAGGATACTACAAAACGCACGACTCCGACAAATCGTGCGGCGCTTCGCTTCCGCTCGTTCTTCTTTGCCGCGGGGAAACTTCCCCCTGCCAAATCTCCCCTAGCTTCCTCCACGGCGGCCTTGCTCTGCTCATCACGTGGGTCCGGAGAGCCACTCACACGCTCTGTTGGCTGCCGGTCAATCGCTCAAGGCCTCCGCCGCTTTGGAAGTCCCGAAAACGGGAAAGGGAACGACACGAAGGTGAGGTACGCGAGGTCGTTGGCGAGGTCAGCCAGACGCAGGTGGCGTGTGACGTCAAAGAAAAGTGGAGGAGGCGAGGAGAAAGGTCGTGATGTTGGCTTGACCACAAAGATCGTCGGGCGACACGACTCCTGCAAAAAACCGTCAAAATTGAAGCGTCCGCTTCAATTTTTACGATTTGTCGGAATCGTGATTTCTTCATGGTCGCGATTTCTTCATGGTCCCCGATTTGCTTGAAATTTTGCTAAACTCGCTATACAACATCGCCAAGATAGTACCCCAAATATTAGGTTAAAATAATTTTTTTCACGAAGTTATTGTATTTACAATTTTGGCTCTCACCGTGTTTTTCAAACTGAAAGTCTCTACTGGCAACAACGAAAAAGTGACGTCAGTGGAAGGCAAGGGTTCACTCTCTCTTTGGACTGTAGAAGTTGTTCCCAACTGATTGGAAGCAGTTTCATGGTGTCAAAGGAACGCTTTGGAAGCTCGCTCCAGTACCTGCGCTCCAGCACGGAACAAATGATTGGCATATTCTATTTTTTAGACTGTTTGCTCGACTGGCAAGCCTGCCCGCCACTGACTTCACGGCACTGAAAAGTGCGGGTATATTTTAATGTTGGTTTTTGCATCATTTGCATTTGCCGATTTCGCAATAAATATTATGAATTTCGTGATACTAAATAGCATACCGGAAAGGGAAAGGCCGGGGAGTCAGAAAATATAGTTAGTTGAGGTAGCTCAAAAAATCGCCGGAGTACCCCTTTAAGTCGAAGCCCATTTGCCCTTGTGCTAACATGTCGAAGGAAGCCTCAAAAGCTGTTTGCTGCAGGCGATGGGTTGCAGTCCGAAGATGTGTACCCAAGCAGTGGAAGTGTTCTCTTTTGCAAGGCACAAAACATTAGTTTAACATGCTTCGTTAAGAACAGCTGCCAGGGCCGGATTAAGGACTCTTAGGGCCCTGGGCTAAGGCTTTTCATGAGGCCCCTAATGCTGATGATAATACTGACTGTGATAACGATGGTGTTGGTGGCAACAATCATGGCGGCAATACGTATATTTCACCATTTTACGAAATACAAATGTTTGTTTTATTATACACCTTAGGACGTTCCTGTATCGGTAGGTTCAATGATTAGGAAATTCAGGTTCCACTGGGTGAAAATGAAGCAGATGCGATTGTGGATTAGAGGCTGTTTTGCACTGATGTGTTCCCAGAACCTTTTCGCTGCCTTCCTATCTTTCTGGTTTATCTCTATCATCCACTGGACCCTTGCCCTCCCAATTTTGGCCTGTATTAATGCTGATGCCTCCCGCTTTCTTTCCTGAAATTCCTCCCATTTTGATGCTGCTTCGGCTGGTGTGGCCCCTTTTTCTTTGCCCATCAGTGTTCTCTAGATGCCGCTTGGCGTCTCGATATTGCTGCCTTAACCTCTTTATCCCACCAGCTTTTGGGTTTGCATTTTAGTTTTCATTTTCCTTGTTGGATTCGATATTTCTCTCATTCTCTTTTGAAAACACTAAGTCTTCATATGTCCATTCTTTTTACGGTTGCTTGGATACTACGTTCTTGATTCGCTTAGATACCTCCTGTAATTGTTTATCATTTAAGTTCTTCCACCCTCCTATTTTTTATTTTGCATTTCTGGTTTTACTGTGCCAAATCTGATCTTGATTCTCTTGTGGTCGCTCCTCATACTTTTTATGCCTTCTTCATCTATTCCCATACCTCCTAGTTTGTTGTATACCTTACGCGACATTAAACAGTAGTCAATAGTCGAGTGCGAGTTCTTTCTCTCCCACGTTATTTTTCCATCACATTTTAGCTGAGCGTTAACCAGCACCAGATCAAGAGCTTTGCAGAACTCCTCTAACATCCTCATTGTTGTATTTGTATGTCCATCAAAGTTTTCCAAATGCGCATTCATGTACCACAAGATAATTATTTCCCTGTTAGTGCCAATTTCCCTAACATCTCCTGATATAGATGTTAAGTGTTTTGTGTTTTCCACAAATCACTCCCTGTTTTCAGACATACAAAACCCAGTAATGTGACCGAACCCCCAATATTGCCTTTGATCCACATGTGTTCCCTGCAGCCCTCTCGTTCCCTTTCCCATTCCTGACCCTTTACTAACACCCCTAATCCCCCTCCCTTGCGTTCCCCATTGGCCCGGTTGCATCCCATTCAATGATATCCCGGAATGTATGGTGCTTCTTCCTTATCTCTCAGATGTGTTTCTGCTAATCCATACACTGCACAGTTTTCGCTTTCTAATTTCTCCTCGATTTCCTCCCACTTTATTCTGTTCCTGCCTCCTGCATGTTTTATGAACCCTATGTTAAGCTGTTTCTTTTTTCCTATTCCTGCGAGGCTTCCTCCCACCCTCCCAAACCCTCCCCTCTAGATCTACATTTTGGCCCTCATTTTCACCATCACTTTTCAAATGCTGCCAGTAGAGACTTTTACTTTGAAAAACGCGGTGAAAACAAACATTCAACTTCAATAACTTCGCAAAAAAAATATTTTACCTCAATATTTGGGCTACTATTTCAGCGACGTTTGTTGGTGTGTTTAGCGAATTCTGAGGCATATCGGGGACTATGAAGATAACACACAAGTACCCCTTTAATTAATGGTTCTCGATGATGACCAGAAAGTTCGAAAAATAAAAGCCTACCTTTTTAGTCTACTAGATCTAATACCCAAAAGACATGAAAACCCTAATCATACCGAACGTCATTATTTCTTCTAAATAGGCCATTTGGAAAACACGAATATGACATCCACCTTTTTTTACTGTGCGATGCGTACTTTTCGCATGAGCGATATCTGCCCAGCGTTCCTAGGAATCCCTATTTATTTCCCGAATGCGTCGAAAAACAGTATTATCTTGAGGCCTAGAGCCCATATGAGAACCTTATGGGTACTAAACCGTCATGATAAACGAAAGCTCGCTAATTTGGAATGTTCATAAAAAAATGTGAAGTTCGTGAGAACACTCATTTGACTTTTAAAATTTCCCATTTTATTCTTGCTCGTGAAGATGTTGCGGTGAAGTCAGCCCCGCCACAGTCGAGGTCCTTCATCCTTCGGTTGCTGCATCTTCAGCCAGCAGGACTGTAAAGTGAAAAGAACGTCTGAGCGACAGGTGCGGATCGCATGAGGCCACGGCGTCGACACCTGTCGCTATCTATGCACGTTTGCAAGTACGGCCTCCGGGCGCCGCCATCTTGCTCGTTTGGGGTACGCTTGGGACGAGTACCGAATCGGATTACCTTGCCCACGGGAGCAAGACTGCGGCGCCGTGAGGCCGTACTTGGAAACGTGTATACATGGTTTGCACGTGACGTCAGTCCACCCTTCTTTCTTTTGGCCAGAAGCGCCTCGTTGACGCAGCGGAAGCTACCATCTCTGGTGCCTTTTGCCCCATTATGTCTGGCCAAGTGACGTGAATAAAGCTGTATTAGCCTCGATAAGTTCGCGTGGCGCCCCCTTACGGCGAACCGGGGTGACGTCACGGCGAGGACAGAATTTTTCTCTGACTCGCCCCGCTCGCCCTGTGGAGGCTTTGACGACGTTAGCTGTCGGCGCGCCCGTTTCTAGTTAATTTTTGGGGCGTGTTTTTCGTAGGAAGTGTAAATTTTTATATGTGGCTTTATTGAGGTATGGCCTGTAGCTGCAGGCGAAACTTCAACCAACAGTTCAGGCATGGTTGACAAGGCAGGCAACGCATGAATCGCAGCTGGTGTATGAAAATAAAGAAATGTGGCCGCATTTGCGGGAGCCTCACTATAGATTTACATCTCATACAATAAATGCTGCTGATGGTCTGAATGAAAACGCACCTTATGTATAATATCTTTTTTTTGTATCTATTTTAAACAAGATTGCCGAAACAGAAAAGCTGCGTGCTGCTCGAGCAACATACTAAATATAGTCTGGGCCATGGAGAGAAAATCCCAAGTGGGACAGCCCAAGTACAGGGGCAAAGTAGAGAAAGAAGGAACATTTTTTTTTTATATACATTGCTCGCATTTCACTTTTGCTGGATTCGGATAGTATTTCAATGGACTACACTGGTAGTATCTGTAAGCTTGTTTATATCATCCCTCAAGTAATGTACAACAAACGTAAGCGAAGGTGTCTAGCTCGTTATTAGCCTGTTAGGCTCTGAAACTGAGATTTTGGCTAAATCAAATTCTCCTGAAGCTAAAATACCAAAGCTTTTCTCATGCAGACTGTCACCCTTCACAGGTTCCACATTTTTTGCTACTAGTGCAGTTCAATCCTGAGGATTGAACCCAGGATCCCTGAGAGCTCGCGCTGCAGAACCCAGAGATCCTGGGTTCAATCCCCACCTTTGCCCGTTTCGATCAGGATGAGCATTGTACCGGCGTGCGGTCGTGTATCACTACTGCGTGGTGCACGTTAAAGACCCCAGGCTAGCAGTTGTACTGCACTGGCTAAATTGCTCATCAACAGTGAGTGACTGGTCGCAACTTTAATGGCTGACCAACTACACGCTGTATCAATATCCCCACAACTACAATTATTACCACTGGACAAGCCGTTTGAATGCTTTCTGTTCGTCCTGTTTTCCTCTGTTGTCAGAGTCCAGCTCTTGGGAGTTTGGAGGCTGGCGAAGCTTTTGGGGACCTGCAGCAGTGTCTATTTTAATTGGAAATGACAATTCAAACTAAACGGTGTATTTTCCGAATAGCCAAGGCTGGAATAAAGAAAGAATGCCAGGAAAAAGTATAAACATTTCAAATTGCGGTACTTTTGCTGTGCATATTTTGGGCACTCCAACAATCATCATACAGGCAACTGGGGGCGACTCGGCCGTCTTTCCTGCTACCATACAAACTAATTTCGAGTAATTGTGCCTATTCTACAATATATGCCTGCATACGTGTATGAACTATGTAGTTAATTCACGAAGAAGCTACATTTATCTAAAACAACCCTGTTCCACGAGCACTTCAGAGGCCTTCAGAACCAGGGACTTTAAAGCCTCTGCGAACCAGTGCATGCAGAGTGCACGGCACGCGCAGAGTCGGGGTCGCGAGCTAATTTGCCGACCGCCCAAAGGCCCTTGATATAAAATGCCATTTCAAACGCCTGCAAAGCGGGATGTAATATTCTCCTAAATCATGAACATGCAAGGAACAGAATTCCAGCGTCTGAAACATTTACGCCACCGCTTCACCGACCCCTCGCAGGATTGCCTTGTGTCGTGTGGACGGACGCGGAGGTTCATCGGCGGAATCGTCTCCGCCAATAGCTTTCGGGATTTGTAGCAAAAGTGACAAGCAAGCTTATAAAATGTACGGAAGCACGTCGGTATCGACCTAACCCAGCGTCTTGTACACCGGGTAAACCAGGCCGCTTCCTCGAAGTGCTTGCGGCACACAACGGTAAAACCAGGAAACCGTGGCAGGGAAGCGAGCCGGATGCGAGATCGTGAAGCGGAGTCCTCCCTGACGTCACGGTACACCTCACCCAATCAGGGCGCGGCGACCGCAGCGACGCTTCGTGTTCGCTCTCGAGGCTGATAGACGGTGACAGGCTAAGAGTTCGGGGAAGCTCCTCCCAACTCTTTCCCTCAGCAGAGCGAACACTGGAGAGGAGGTCGCCTCCTCTCCAGTGTTGACTTTGCTGAAATGAAAAGAGGAGGGGAGGAGCTTCCTGTAGTCTTAACTTGTCGCCGACTGATAGATAGCGACAGGTGTCGGCACCGGCGCTTTACCGGAAAGTTTAGTGCGCGGCGATAGCTTGCGTGTAGTGCGCCTACAGTTGTTAGTGCCAAAACTACAACGGCGCTTTATACCATTTCCCTTCGAAGCGATATTATACCACGGCAAAACTCAATGTGGTTTCTGTTCTGACACAAAAAAAAAAGTGTAGCACTTTAAACCCTTCTGTCACGTACAATACACCCCAAAACTTTAGTTCGACAGTACAACGCACTGACGTCGAACTGACGGTCCCAACTTTTATGGGAGGCTTGATGACGGTGCGATATAGCATATTAAACAGCTAAAGTACGTATCGAAGACTACAGGAAAAAACAACAAAAAACACCGAGGTTTTGCAGTAGGGCCAAGAGAAACCCCTATATTACTTTTTTTTTGCAGTCAGTCACACGTACATTAGCTATTTAATTAAGTTGTATAATTCGGCTATCAAGCCAGTCGTAAAAGTTGGTTCCCTCGGTTCAACGTCAGTGCGCTGTACGTCGAACTTAAGGAGTACGGAAACCAAATTCTGGAGCTCATTTCTTTGTTCCAACACGACGCAGGTAGCAGTAGAACCACAGAAACATAAATATTGCGCTAGAAAACGCAAGAAAACATATTTTAAAGTGAATTAAACGATAATCAAAAACCACCTGGTAGTTGGTTATGAAGCTTCAATGGAATGTCGTGACGACAACATGCCGCTGAAAGCAGCGCCACAGCGGTATGTCCACTCACTGGTATAGATTGCCTAGGCCTGAACGCAATACCGAGGCGTCGTCTTGGTGGAAAAGTTCGGAAAAATTCGGAGCGTTGCCATGGTTGCCAGATCACGTTTATGTGTGTTTCAACTTTTAGTGATATTAAATTCACTAAATTCTACAAAGTGCGCAAAATATTGTTGTAATATAATATCATAGTAATGAATGAAATGTTCCGCTTTGTTTATTAGATTTCGGATGTTTGTCGAGAACGGTAACCAGACATCGCGGGAAAATTGGTTTCGGTTCCGGATTACGACCAAAATAGGCATGCTTGGTGCACGTGGAAATACAAGCGCATGTTTTCATCGCCCGGGCGGTTCGGCGACAGTCGGTTGTGGGGCAGGCGGGTTGAAGAGACTTTCTTGGCCACGAGGAACCTCCGGCGTTGTCGGCGGGGTCATGGCAGTGACCACCGCGGCTGCCCTTGCGACGAAACACAAGCGCGATAAGTTCCTCGTGGATCTCGTCAGGCTTGGCGTGGCCGCCCCAGCCCGGCGGGATTCGGCGGACGTGCAGCCGGTGCAGCGGCGGGTCGACGGAGCGAGGTGATGTTTACGCGAAGATCAGGTTCTCGTACTTCGGGGTTCCCGGAGACCGGAGACGTCGACCGTGCTCGCCCGAGGTTCGCGGCAGTCCCCCCCGCAAGAGATCGATGCCGTACGTGCTGTTCGGCAGAAGGACATTTCGTGCCCATAATTACGGTCAAAATAGCACCAGTAGCACACCCCACACAAGTGAGTATGTTCGATTCGATTATCTTCAACGTGTGTCCACTGCGGTATTGTTATCGGAACACGGGAAACAATCTAAAACTCCTTGCGCCGTACTATCACAGTCTCCTGTACTGCATTTGTACCTTTCTAGTTAATTATATCTGAATTAGTGTTTGTTTCTGAGCAATAAAGTTGCGTTGGACACCCCTGTGTTGTTTCTTTTTCATCAAATAAAGTTCACGTATACAAAACTTGCTGCCGAGAACGGAGAAACGACAGTACGACGTTTTTCTTCGCCCGTGCCGGTACGCGGTCGAAGTTGGGACTAGCAACACTTTTCATCGCTCTCGCGTCTTACGCAGCTCCGGAGAAGGAGACGAATCATTTCCTTGCCTGAATATATTTATTGCGCGCTCCGCCACATTATGAATAATACACAGCATTCCGCTACATTTTATTTTACCGATCACCGCGAAACCGCGCAGAAACCGAGACCGTGCATTGGTTAGGCCTACGCCAACCACACCGATCAGCTCGGCTGGACCTGGGCGCGTTGAAGTAAACAAGACGAAATCTGGTTATATGCAATAACAGTACCTAAAAAAAAAAAACACAACTGACCGCATTCGCAAGGTTTACGACAAGGTTCACGCTGCCGTCTGCAACCAGCGACGAATCTCCGAATCTGTCCGAATCTCCGGTTATTCGTCCCATCACTACTGTTGACGTCTTCGTCTTCGCTAATGTCATCGCACCCACTGCCGCTGCCACCACTCTCGTCATGTTGACCCGCCATCGCACACTCAAGGCAGCTGAGGCAGCTCTGACACCTCTGCCTCTGCGGCTCTGCGCTCTACCGCTCTGCCGGCTCCGCGATATCTACAGCCCTTGGGTACTTCGACAAAGCGAGATTGTAACGCGTTGACGCCTCCAAGTGGCAAAACTCGTCACTACGGTACGCTTGGTCCTCCGAGGCATGATGACGTCAAGACGTCTGCCGGATCTCCCGAGATGCATCGCGCTCTTCGATGGCTGATTTTGAAGCGCTCGCCAAAATCCCGGCATTTATACCCAAAAATATAGCCATCTGCTCAAAATACGACCGTGCGATTATTCATTACAGGCTTAGCTGATCATATTGAACTCATTTCTTGATGTTTTCTCCATATTTCAAGTTTCGATTCTGTATCCCTTTAAGTTATGGGGTGTATTGTATGTGACAAGGGCTGTAAGATTATACCCTTTTTTTCTGTGTGTAGAATATGTTTGACATTGATCGCAGCGAGGGGAAAAGTAGAACAATCACATTTCGCGATCCCACGATAAGAATAACAACTGGCGTCTCTAGCGCACGCTCTGCTGGTTTAAGATGGAGAAACCCCGATTTCAACCAAGTATATTTTTTGTCCCAATGATCTAGCCCGCCATCTAAATGGACCTTTTGTAGCAAATACGCGGTGCGCATGCGCGGAGTATTTTATGCGCCTGGGTTCGAGAGTATCTAGTTCCAAACAATCCGCCATCTTGCATTTCTCGCCTTTGGGCGCCTTGGAAGAAGAAGCAGAAAATAAGACCATCGAGAGTCGAGACTCAAGTTTTGATGTTGCGAACAAGGTGAACACGAGTCATCGTACTGACGACGCCCGTTCTAGATTACGACGTGCACCGCAATCATGCCGGTGAACTGTGTAGCCTTCGGCTGTCGGAACTATTATCGCCCGGGTTGTGGAACTAGCTTTTTTCGCTTTCCGTGTGGTAAGCTTCATCCCGTTAAGCGGGCAGCCTGGATTCGTGCAGTCAGGAGAGTTGACAAGTCCGACCCTCGAAGAACCAAAAAGAAAACGAACCGGTAGCACACAAGAAGCCTAACGTGCACGTTGTTTTCTCTACAAATACTCTCAACCCAGTGCGCCTCAGGTTCGCCCATCGCCCCATAGGTGGCAGCACATATTCGCCAAAAGGTGGATTGGCTTGTGTGCATGGACACGGTACTTCGCCGCTTCTTTTGAAAATATTTCAGTGGGCTACGGTACCTAGGGTGGCCCACTTTCCAGTGTTATAGGTTGTGTTCAGTGTTCACAATGTCATTCGATTCGCAACTGCGGATAGAATTCGGTCTTTTACATAATCATCTGCGCGTGAATTTGTATCGCATCTGCGTTCGCAACAGCCTCACGGATGCGGTCGAGTGGCCAATACGAGTGCTACGTTACTGCGGTAGAAGGGGCCTTGCGGCCGAGTGCTTTTAGTGCGGCGCAGCTCGAAGCCCGAGCAAAGGTTGGTGCGGTTGAAACGCGCGTGCCACTTCGAGGGCTTCGTAAATAAAATATGCTAATAACTTACCTGCATACGGTGATAGTAGATTGGCTTGAAAGAGCAATCCTCCTAGAAAATAGCGAGTGTGATTGCCTCGAAGTCATTTTCATGTTCTCTGGAAGACTCAGAGTAGGGTTAGGATGGAAAAATAAACAGGTAGATGATTCTTGATATGAAATGCTCTGTAGGTCGCTGTTTCGTGATTATCAAAGCTCTAGTAATTGCAAAAATGAATTATCTAATGTCGATCTTTTTGCGTCTGGTCACCAGACAACTCTGACAAAATTCTGTCGTCACCTGCGTCGAGTAGCCACATTCATGAACCACGGGTTTGTAATCCTACAGTCGAACGTTTTCTTATTGTAGGTCCACCCATGCCCGCCACGCTGGCACGCTCCATGCTACGCGGCTACTCTCTTTCCCTTGCCTCCTATGCGGAGAGCAAGTCGTCTGCTCCTTGCGCGGAAGTTGCGGTGACGTCAGAACGAAGCCAAGCTCTGATTGGCTTTGAGATGAAAGGATAGTGGGTACACCTCAATGCTAGAGGCCTCGAGGTCTACCCACTATTTTTTTTTTCAATCAGCCAATAAGAGCTCGGCTTTCTGACGTCATCGCGACCCCTGTGCAAGACGTAGACAAACTTGCGCCCCGCACAGCCTGCTCCTTGCTCCTAGTCTGCCGAAACAAAAGATTCCGACAACGTGAGCGACGCAGTGGACTTCATCGGCTCAAAAGACGACAGGGAAACGAGGAAGTTGTAGGTCGAAGCAGCGCAAGTTTCGAGACAGTCAAGTTTGAGTGCGTGCGAGATATGCATAATATATGGAGAGACGGGGTTGACTACGTCAACGGCACATCCAAAATGGCAGCCTTTCTGAATGGGCGGATCCGAGGGTCCAAAGATTAACCCGAATTGATCCACGAAACTAAAACCATGTTTACAAAAGGAATTTAGAAAAAAACAAATATAGTGGCAGTTTTTGAGGCTCTAGCAATATACAAGCAAAAAGCCAGTCATTTTGTGTTCGGCGGGAACCCCCAATATGAAATTACTGCCTTTTTCCTCGGCGAAATAAAGTACGCATCGTCGCACCCTCATAGACCTCTTTCGAAAGACAACTCTGTTCGTAGCTGCGGAATCCCTGCCCAATGGCGGCCTAAAACCGCAACGTCACGGCACACGCACACTTTATGCATTTGGTTGAATCAGAAAACAAAAAACACGCCCACAGAAAAAAAATGTGAAGAGCGCAGTGACGTGGCACTTTCGACACTGTTTGATTGGCTTGTTGGTTCGTAGCGTTGGTCGCTCTCCGACGTTCGCTATCTTATGAAATGACTCGCACGTTCCACACGTCAGTTGTCATTGTGCAGTGGTTCCGACAGTCGAATAATTAGCACATGACTTTGGAATCGGGTCTATTCTCCGCTCAAATCTAGCGCTAGCTGTTTGAACCAGATGGCAAAGTTTCAGCAATAACCGTTATTTTTGTTCAAAAGTTACGGGATTCCCAGAAAGTTTCTATGGGAAAATGGCGGCCGCCAGACCTCTCAAATACATGGAACTCTATGACGCCAGTTACCGAAAACGGGCAAAAATGGGCACAATTTTTCCCATAAAAATTTTCAGAAAATCATTAATAACTTTTGAATAAGAAAACGATTAGCGCTGAAACTTTGGCATATTTTAGTTTATCGTAGTTTATTTTTGCGATGAAAAAGGGTGGGAGGAGACACGCTGTAGTTATTTCAGACTTCCATTTTTTTTTCATGTCTTGAACTGTGTAATTATATACACGAGGAGTGTCAACTAGCCTCACTGACATATGTGGCATTTAGGGGCTCTGGCAGTGCGGCACATTTATTCGTATTTGATAGTTTCCTTCTCACGTTGTTCTGTTGGTGCGTACTGGCGATTATCCATCACGGGTCTTTGAATCGACTTTCATGGCTTCGTATTTCTACCGCCAGGCGCTGTGAAAGTGTGACTCGGTCGAGGAAGCTGGCGGGCGAACCTGCCGCCACAGCTTTCTGCTCTAGCCGCTAGGTGTAGTCGATTTTGCTGGAGTCGCCAACAAAGACAACGCTTGTTATTTGGAAGTTAGAACATGTTTAATTTTAGAATGAGTAGAATGTCAAAAGAGCGCCTGCACCATCCTCGATTTGTGCTTTATTCCAAACTATTAGCCACTGACCCTCAATACTTTTTGGCCTAATTATGTAAATAATCTAGTAAGACAATCTTTAAACTAATGTCTAGTAATGTATCCTAGAATTTTGTAAAATGTCCCAAGCCTCCTCTGCATGCAGATGAGTGAATTTTGGATGTGACCCATTCAAATGTTACCACGTAGAGGTATTGCCTTTCGAATAATATAAATTTTATGTTTTCTTGTTTATACCTAAGTAATAAATGAATAAAAATTAGATGTTTTCAACATTCGTACTTCAGCAAGCTGTAAAAATATTAACTTTTAATTCTCTTTTAAATTTGTTGGTCTCACATTTTTTTGTCTTTCTTCTAGCCTACATATATTTCGTGAAAAACAAACGCTTAGTGTCATATCGTGGAGCCTTTAAATATGCTATAAGACAGCAACGGCCGACGGTGGGTTTTTGACACTTGCCATCTCGGCCGAGTTCGAATAAAGGCTTGAACTCATATGCGAAATATCAACCGAAATTCTCACGGAAATCGGAACATGCCAAAAATCGCTTCGTGCGCGCTTCGTGACAAACCAAGATGTTTACTGCACGCAAACCGAATATAGGATTTCGCTAAAAGCATATTTACAATTTCCGTAAAATAAATACGCGCACGTGGTTCGCTTAAAAACGAATGCTGTGCAACCATCTTGCCATGCTCCCGAATTTGTGCGATGCATAGTTTTCCCCATATGGATCTTTTTCTATTTTTAAACATAATCGGTACTGCTAGTACAATCGTTTTCTAATAATATACTGACAAGATTGTACTGAGGTTGTTCTAAAAAAGTAGAGATAGTTTACCTGTTTAGTTTTTGATAAATTTCAAAGCTTGGCACAGACGGCAAGTGTCAAAAAACACCCTTTTACGGTTGCTCCTGAACTATAAGCATTCACTCCTCACCAACTATATGCATGCCAAAAGGAAAACATAAAGAATATGAGGCAAGAAATATAAAACCTGAAATGCCTCCAGGAAACTGTGTTGTTTTAAAAAGCGTTCTAAACAAAATTTTAAAACATAATTTTTCAAATCCACATTTCGTATAAAAAGCAATCAAAACAAGCAGCCTATATCGTTAAAAGATTGTTTCCCACCAAAGTGAAAAAAGATGATTTTGTTAAAACAAATTGTTAAATCAAATTTATATGATTTAAATAAGATTTATTAGATTTAAATCACCATAGTCTGTAAGAAATAATTCTTTATCACTAGATACTTTTTAAACGTTACAGATTGATTGATCGATCTGTCCGATCACTGAAAACATTAAGGAATAATAAATTACAGTAAATGTAGCCTTTCCATGTACAATTCAATTAACAAGCAAAATAACAAATGTAAACCGTCCCCTACTAGAACGAAAGTGGTTTGACATTTTAGGTTAATTAACAAAGCCGTGGTTTATATATCTTTCGGGTTCTGATTTGCATTAGATAGGGTAATTATTTTTCTTGTTCTCGTTTCTTTCCAGCCCTGATTTGCTTGCAGAGTACGTACATTATGTAACTGTGTAACGAAGTGGAGGGTAGAGAGAAAGCTCACTCTCAGATTTGCTACCGTCTTTTGTTCGTGTTCAGCCCGCTATAAATCTGTTTTGCTCGATGACCTGATTTAAACACAAAGACAAATGTACATACAGGAAGCATAAAACAACAGACAGAGATTACGTAAAATAATATTTTGGCGATTATTTTTGTGGGAAAGGTTCGATTTAAATCATCAGATCAGAACCGCTCTGATTTAAATCACGATTTAAATCATAAGTTAAATTACGATTTATAGCATCTTGATTTTTATACTCCGTCCTGAATACTACAAATAACACGTGTTATACGTGGCATCCATTTGAATGTGTACCTTAAGAACTACCCGTAAAACAAATGTTTTCGGCAAAATTGTCCGCCGAGGGAGGTTTGGGACTTTAACAAAATCCGAGGCTACAAATTTTAAACATTATCTATAAAGCTTGTCTTAGTTTGTAATCGAGCGAGAATCAAAGATGTTATAGGCGACAATCATCAACATGCTTCCGTCCTTCCCCGCTCATTTGAGATTTTATTGCTTTAACATTAAACATGCCTTAACATTAAAAAAGTTGTCTTTCATGCAGTATACGGTACAGTTAAATAAAACTGAACATTCAAAATAAGATCGCACATTTATTTATATGTTTTAATTTCCATTCTCATGCGGTTTGCGGTTGTAGAATAAGTAGTGCGCAGGGTGTTTTAGTCGGCTCATAATTTAAACAGAAGAAACTTTAGCTCGGGTAGCTGTACCCCTGTGGCCAAGTCGCATGGTCATGACGCCACTAGAAAAAAAGACGAACCTAAAAAGTACAATTCCCTTTTCTTTATTTTTAGTGTTTTGCTGGTATAATGAATTTGCATTATTGACGTTCGACCTTAATACAATCAAACCGTGCAGTGAAAGTTTAATTAAAAGATTCGTTGTGGCCACTACGGTGTGAGAAATGTCACCTTCAAACCGAAACTACGCGGGCAAAGAGCGCCAGTGATGTTTCATCCGCCCTCCACCGGCTCCGTAAGCGAAACCGGCTTCGATGACGCCGCTCTTCGTCTGCTTAGTTTCGGTTTGGAACCGTATACAACGCTGGCATTTCTTGCCCTGTAATGGCCACTAAAACCTTTAATTAGAACTTCACGGCATATCTAGACTCCCTTGAGGTTGAGCACCAAGTTCTCTAAATAGTGCATTATGCACCCAGAGTAATTTTTTCTTAAACTTACTAAATTAACCATTTTCGCTTCTTTTCTAGTTGCCGCGATGATCACCAACTTCGTCTTAGCTCCGAAAAGTTCCCTTCCTTTTTAAACCTTGAACTGACTATTAAGAAACCTGTATTTATACAGTGTACATTATGACATTTTGTCAGCATTATGCTGTCGGAACGTTGTTTTTTTATAAATAAAAAATGTTAGCTGTAAAAGTCCGCCTGAAGCATTTGTACGTTGCTGTCTTTGAGAGGTGACATGTTCTACACCTCATAGGCATCGTCATCGTTTGGATTGGGAAATGAGCACGATGCCTGTCTGGCATCGTATGTGATTTTCACCGATTGCTTGCTCCCGTCTTCCTCTTAAATTTGACATTCACTCCAAACGGAGAAAATATTACACCATTCAAGGGCAAAGTCCGGAGAAAGTTTTAGTCACTGATTTGCCTTTAAAGTGGCTCAACAGATTAATATACACATATGAACTCGTAGCTTAAATTACTAGTCACAATAAGTTTTTCGCAAAGTTATTAAATTTCCAATTTTGTTCTGGAAACACTGAGACCGTGACGTCAAATGTAATATGTGTACAGTACAACTTCTTTACGACGTGTTACAAAAAGTTTGAGGGTGTGGTTTGAACCTTAGAAAAACTCTTGCCAGCAAAAGAAGTAAAAATAAACGCACAAAATGCTGTCTGGAGACCGCCTGCTCAACTTGCAAGTTATATAACACAAAACGTGGCAGTTTGATACTTTAGACCCATGTTACGGATAAAAAAACAGGACGCGGGATGGCCAAAAAACGCGCTTTTCGTGCAAGGCTCGTCAAATTATGAGGCGCTGGAGAAATGCAGCATTCTGCGTTAAGTCCTTATTTCGAACTCTTTTTGTTCGCCTTCCGCCCATTGAAAAGCATGCGGGAAGGGCCTTAGAACGCACCTGGTATCGCTGCGCCGCAGCGTTCTTCCGCAACATGAAGTTCGTCTGCGTTCCTCGCCGTCACCATGGCAACGAACGCCGAATGAATGGAAGCACGCACGCTACCGCCGCGTGAAGCCAGCAACAGCTGACGCCATTTTAACGAACGCCGTCTGCTAGCCAAAGCCGAACGCGGTATGTCAGATCAACCGCCTCCGCCGCCGCGCCGCAAGCAAAGACGACGAAGCTGAGACACGCCGACGGCGAATAGGCGAGCAACAGCACCGCGAGACGACTACAACGGCGGCATTTATTGGGATCAAAGGCTGCTTTCGCCGATGCGCCGCTAGCAAAGACGACGACGCTGAGGCACGCCGACGGCGAATAGGCGAGCAACAGCACCGCGAGACGACTACAACGGCGGCATTTATTGGGATCAAAGGCGCGAAATAAGCAAGAACAATTTTTATTTGAATCATAACACGCGATATCCAAGTTGGGGACCACATACCTTTGCTGGATCTTTCCTGTGAACTTTTTACAGAGACACGGGGTGCCGCGTACAGAACACAGCTCCGTTTGCAAAATATGGGGGCCCTGAAAAGGGCCGTTTAGACCGCTACCAGAACCTATAACTGACGTAACGAGCACTTGACGAGCGGTTGGCGCATAAGTCGTCTTTATGCACGCAGGCGGGCGACGGGCTCAGCGCAGCGGATCACTCGAAGTCACCGGGGCCGTCAGAATCCTCATCCTCCGCACTATAGGGAAGGTCCCTGTCTGCGTCGGGGCTGTAGATTTTGGCGGCCGCGGCGACGAACGACTGGAATCTATCAGTGTTTCCGCGCGCCTTCTCTCTCCTCCAAAACATGAACTTTGCAAGGTGACCAGTGAAATGGTGGCTCTCGCGCCGTCCAGATGGAAGACAGTTTTTGACGTGGGCCCAGGTGCCCTCCACCGTATTGGTGTGCGCACCAGTGTTCGGGTCGACAAAGTGCAGCTTGTGGTTAACGGTGAGGTGCGTGAAGCGAGCGTCATCTGCAAGCTTGCGATAGCCAGCCCAACAATCAGTGATTATTCTTGTTCCAGGGCGGACCCACTTGGCTATTAGCCCTAGCAGGGTTTTTAGCGTCACGGGTCTCCACGGGAACAAGAAAGCAGCACCCGCTGCCACGCTCCACACCGCCGAAAACCCACTGGCCAGGCCTTAAATACCCGCGATGGTACTTTCGCCGCCCGAACATACTCTCGTCTAGTTCTACAGTCACGCCTTCGCCACCAATCATGCCTGAATGCTTAAAAACGGCTTTTACCACAACCTCCCGACAAAAGCTCGCCCAATCAGTTATTGTCTTACTTGCGATATCAGTCTCCCACTGAATGACGGCGCACGGTAGGTTCTGGCACCGGAGGATGATTTTCATGAGTTGGAGAAGCGTCAGGTGCGATCCTTCGAAAAAGGAACCGCTCCGTACCGAGACGTGGCCCCGGCACTGAACTTTGACCGGCTTCCTCTTGTACACCGCACGAGTCATCCACACACCGCACCCGCACGTGTAGCGATCCGCAGATCTATCGCGGACTTGCAGCTTGTCATCGCAGCTTCGCATTCTGGACACACACGAAAACCCAGGAGCCAGGAGCAGGCCCATGCGCTGAAGCAAATTAATTGCTTCAAGATGATCTTTCATGGCGTCATGAAGACGGCACAAGTTGAACGCCATGGCACTGCGATGCTCGCCTCTGGAAGAATAAAGCGCCGAGTGAAAACTGCGCGCTTCTTTGCATTTATTATTTTTATTTCATCCGCCATTTTATACCTCGTGACACAATTCTAACGAACTCATTGGTTGATCGGTCGGACCACACCATCGCGTGACAAAACAAACGCCAATCGTGTGACCAGAACGGTTGCCACGGTCGGCATCGTTAGAAGAGAACAGTCGAACCCAACAACAAAATAAAGTAACAAAGTGAATAAAGAAAACAAAAATAGAAGGGAGCCGTTGGAGTTTCGGCAACACGGACGCCGTCTTCTTTGATGACGCGTTGAGCATGAATAGCGCACTTAGTCGCATCGAAATCCAGTTGTCGCATTCGATGCGCTCATGTAAACGTTGCATAGTCGCGACTATAGAGAAGCGCATCGCATTCAAGTCGCCAGACAGAGGTGGATCGAGATGGCGAGTGCGCATTCAGTTCAGCCCATGTAAACGGAGGTCGCATCGCGATTTCGGAACGGGGAGGATTATGGGAAGGCGCTCGCTGCAGGAGCGAGTGAACAGCTGAGAACATGGCGGCGGCCAACTGTCGGCGGCGGCGGAGAGCGGTTCCGTGTGGTCGCCCGCAGTTCCTCCCGAGAAGAAACGCGAGCTTTTGATTGACAAACTAAATGAGCGGAATATCACTGAGCTGCTCGGAGAGTGCGGCCCTGTCCAAGCCTTGCGAAATACGACTTGCGTGTCCAAGGGAGTGCCTAGAGGTTTCGGCGCAAACACGAACGACGCCGAGAGCTCCGAGCACTGCATGGTAGCGCAGAACGAGCAGCTCCTACCTCGGTGCCGTCCCTGGCTACGCCGGAGCCTTTCGGCCTCGGGGTCCGGTCGTGCATTGGCGAGGTATGGCGAGGCGAAGCGCGGTGCGTCCTCAGAGCGGTTCACGACGATCTCGCTCGCCAGGCCGTGCGCACGCACGTCGTCTCTGATCCAGAGTGGCCCAGCGGCCCGACCTGAGCCCAAGACGTTTGGGTTTTGATGTTTCTTCCGTCTCGTAACTCCTTGCACAGCATCGAAGACTGCGGGCACGATATTTATTTCAAGCTCGCCGAAAGCGTCGACGCCTTCACGAACCTCACGTGCGATGCACCGAAAACGTGGTCACGTGATGCGGCCGGTGCCGGAAACGCAGCTTTAACTTAGAGCTTTGACACGGCGTGGCGCCACCTTCGCGTAGGGCTTGGTGCGCATTCATGTAAACGCTGCCGCGTCGACGTCGGAGGACGATTGGAGTCGATGCCTGAGTCGATTCACGTAAACGAGGCTCTTTGATGAGAGGAAAAGCGGCCGTGCTACTCTGGCCGCACTGGCTGCTCAAAATCTCCCTTTTGTTTTTCTTTTTCTTTTTTTAACTTTACAGGGTGCCACGATCTTTATTTGAAGCTGATTTGTTAAATTAATAACAAACAACGCGTCGGAACGGAGGAGGTAGGGAGTCTTGGCGTCAGAATTCGACGTGGTAGAAAAGAAAAGAAAATAACGAATGCACAATACGTACCGTATGCCAAGACCGTTATACTCCGCACTCGGTGAGGACTCATGACGCCACCGACGACCGTTAGGCTATTTATTTTGTTTCCTTAGATTTTTTATCGTGACGACTACTCCACTGTGCGTCGACGTCTCCAGCGGAGATCCGGCAGTTTTTAATAATAATTATTACTGTCGTCTGCCCGACGTGTCTTTTTAGCTGCTTGTTCAAAACGATACACTAGATACTGCACCGAAGTGTTCTCCATGCCCAGGAAGTTTTGGTGACATTAAATAGTCTACTTGTTGTCTCCCTTACTCCGTCCCTGTCTTGCGGCGCATTTTCTCAAAAGTGGTTTATGGTCAAGCAGTTGCAGCGTTCTTCTCGTGTCTTCTCGTTGGGTGCTGTATTTCACGCATGCACACAAAAGATGCTAATAATGGAGCTAAATAATCGTACTAATGAATTATTGGACTAATTTTATTGGACTTAATGTATCCACAAACCAATCCGATCATGAACTAAACTTTTTTTATTTTCTTATACGTGGTGCTAAGTATTCTCGCCACACATTTTTATGGCGTCAGGAACGAAGCAGCATAAAAAGAATGCCCTTCAAACGACAGTAATAATTATTATTAAAAACTGCCGGATCTCCGCTGGAGACGTCGACGCACAGTGGAGTAGTCGTCACGATAAAAAATCTAAGGAAACAAAATAAATAGCCTAACGGTCGTCGGTGGCGTCATGAGTCCTCACCGAGTGCGGAGTATAACGGTCTTGGCATACGGTACGTATTGTGCATTCGTTATTTTCTTTTCTTTTCTACCACGTCGAATTCTGACGCCAAGACTCCCTACCTCCTCCGTTCCGACGCGTTGTTTGTTATTAATTTAACAAATCAGCTTCAAATAAAGATCGTGGCACCCTGTAAAGTTAAAAAAAAGAAAAAGAAAAACAAAAGGGAGATTTTGAGCAGCCAGTGCGGCCAGAGTAGCACGGCCGCTCCTCCTCTCATCAAAGAAGACGGCGTCCGTGTTGCCGAAACTCCAACGGCTCCCTTCTTATTTTTGTTTTCTTTATTCACTTTGTTACTTTATTTTGTTGTTGGGTTCGACTGTTCTCTTCTAACGATGCCGACCGTGGCAACCGTTCTGGTCACACGATTGGCGTTTGTTTTGTCACGCGATGGTGTGGTCCGACCGATCAACCAATGAGTTCGTTAGAATTGTGTCACGAGGTATAAAATGGCGGATGAAATAAAAATAATAAATGCAAAGAAGCGCGCAGTTTTCACTCGGCGCTTTATTCTTCCAGAGGCGAGCATCGCAGTGCCATGGCGTTCAACTTGTGCCGTCTTCATGACGCCATGAAAGATCATCTTGAAGCAATTAATTTGCTTCAGCGCATGGGCCTGCTCCTGGCTCCTGGGTTTTCGTGTGTGTCCAGAATGCGAAGCTGCGATGACAAGCTGCAAGTCCGCGATAGATCTGCGGATCGCTACACGTGCGGGTGCGGTGTGTGGATGACTCGTGCGGTGTACAGAGGAAGCCGGTCAAAGTTCAGTGCCGGGGCCACGTCTCGGTACGGAGCAGTTCCTTTTTCGAAGGATCGCACCTGACGCTTCTCCAACTCATGAAAATCATCCTCCGGTGCCAGAACCTACCGTGCGCCGTCATTCAGTGGGAGACTGATATCGCAAGTAAGACAATAACTGATTGGGCGAGCTTTTGTCGGGAGGTTGTGGTAAAAGCCGTTTTTAAGCATTCAGGCATGATTGGTGGCGAAGGCGTGACTGTAGAACTAGACGAGAGTATGTTCGGGCGGCGAAAGTACCATCGCGGGTATTTAAGGCCTGGCCAGTGGGTTTTCGGCGGTGTGGAGCGTGGCAGCGGGTGCTGCTTTCTTGTTCCCGTGGAGACCCGTGACGCTAAAAACCCTGCTAGGGCTAATAGCCAAGTGGGTCCGCCCTGGAACAAGAATAATCACTGATTGTTGGGCTGGCTATCGCAAGCTTGCAGATGACGCTCGCTTCACGCACCTCACCGTTAACCACAAGCTGCACTTTGTCGACCCGAACACTGGTGCGCACACCAATACGGTGGAGGGCACCTGGGCCCACGTCAAAAACTGTCTTCCATCTGGACGGCGCGAGAGCCACCATTTCACTGGTCACCTTGCAAAGTTCATGTTTTGGAGGAGAGAAGGCGCGCGGAAACACTGATAGATTCCAGTCGTTCGTCGCCGCGGCCGCCAAAATCTACAGCCCCGACGCAGACAGGGACCTTCCCTATAGTGCGGAGGATGAGGATTCTGACGGCCCCGGTGACTTCGAGTGATCCGCTGCGCTGAGCCCGTCGCCCGCCTGCGTGCATAAAGACGACTTATGCGCCAACCGCTCGTCAAGTGCTCGTTACGTCAGTTATAGGTTCTGGTAGCGGTCTAAACGGCCCTTTTCAGGGCCCCCATATTTTGCAAACGGAGCTGTGTTCTGTACGCGGCACCCCGTGTCTCTGTAAAAAGTTCACAGGAAAGATCCAGCAAAGGTATGTGGTCCCCAACTTGGATATCGCGTGTTATGATTCAAATAAAAATTGTTCTTGCTTATTTCGCGCCTTTGATCCCAATAAATGCCGCCGTTGTAGTCGTCTCGCGGTGCTGTTGCTCGCCTATTCGCCGTCGGCGTGCCTCAGCGTCGTCGTCTTTGCTAGCGGCGCATCGGCGAAAGCAGCCTTTGATCCCAATAAATGCCGCCGTTGTAGTCGTCTCGCGGTGCTGTTGCTCGCCTATTCGCCGTCGGCGTGTCTCAGCTTCGTCGTCTTTGCTTGCGGCGCGGCGGCGGAGGCGGTTGATCTGACATACCGCGTTCGGCTTTGGCTAGCAGACGGCGTTCGTTAAATGGCGTCAGCTGTTGCTGGCTTCACGCGGCGGTAGCGTGCGTGCTTCCATTCATTCGGCGTTCGTTGCCATGGTGACGGCGAGGAACGCAGACGAACTATATGTTGCGGAAGAACGCTGCGGCGCAGCGATACCAGGTGCGTTCTAAGGCCCTTCCCGCATGCTTTTCAATGGGCGGAAGGCGAACAAAAAGAGTTCGAAATAAGGACTTAACGCAGAATGCTGCATTTCTCCAGCGCCTCATAATTTGACGAGCCTTGCACGAAAAGCGCGTTTTTTGGCCATCCCGCGTCCTGTTTTTTTATCCGTAACATGGGTCTAAAGTATCCAATGTGCCCAAAACGTCACACCACTGGAGAGCAAGAAAATATTTGAATGTTGCTGGTTTGGCATAACCTTCATTTGCCGCTTTCTCAATAGCTATTTTGAAATTAAAGATAATGAATAACATGCCGGCAAGAGCAAAGACTGGGTATTCCAAAAATGATTTTAGTTTCGGTAGCGATATAAAAACGCCAGGCTTTTTTTTTTCGCTACCCAAATTACACTTATAGTTAGGCTGTATTCATCAGATTGTACTGTTTAGTCAATTCGGGAAATAAAAATATTGAAGTTAGCACTCGATTTAGAACGCCGAAAATACGGCTCACCTTAAGTTTTCTTGTGTTTACCCAAATTGAGACGTACAGATTCTGAAATGATGGAAAGACACGACAGACAGCGTTATTTCCTTTAATTTCTTGAACGAACAGTCATCAAACGACGAATCGACACACCGGCGGTTTATATTCGTAGGGGCTCTAAATAGATAATAATCGAAAACACTGCAGAAGAATGAACATGCACTGATGGAATGGAATAATATGTTACGAAGTCACCGAAACCCAAAATCTGTCATTTTATGTTGGTGATGTAACTCGCCTGATATTAGAGAGTTTTAGTAGACCGTTCCGATACCTGAGATAACGATACCCGATAACGAAACGATGCATGCGCAAAGGTGTCTGCGGGGAATCCGGTATCGTTAGATTCCGTGTCTGAATGTCAACGAGCCTGAATATCCAACCAGACGCAAAGATCCAAATCATGGATATTCAGGCACGTTGGAGTTTCTGTCTTGGTTGGATCTTCCGTCTCGTTGCATATTCAGACTCGTTGGACATATCTCGTCTCACCGAAAAAACACGCAGGAAAGGGATCATCAAGGAGGTGGCAGCGAAAGGAAAGCTACAACTGGTTTGGTTTTGAAAGAATTCTCGTGATCTACCTACAACGACGTGGACACATTTCTAAGCACCGAGATTGAATATAACAAAGTAAGCATTACTGTGAACAAAAAAATGTACGCACTTACCGCGAAGCTGTCATTAATTGTACGTTCTGCAAAAAAATACTCATAGTT